>CABEEJ010005040.1:19594-48041 GCA_901482245.1 Timema douglasi
TATGTCTTGTTGAACATCTAGACACGTTACCTAGCAATACCAGCCTTCTAGTAAACTAGCAGTATCTATATCCTGACCTTCATATCTATGTCTTGTTGAACATCTAGACACGTTACCTAGCAATACCAGCCTTCTAGTAAACAAGCAGTATCTATATCCTGACCTTCACATCTATGTCTTGTTGAACATATAAACACGTCACCTTATACCCCTATTTTCTCGCGACTGGACATATCCGACAGCGAGTAAAAAAATACATCTACCTTCACGTTATTTACGTCATTTCATTTGATTTATTTGATAGTTATAGTAGATATTATCAATACCTATAAAATAACACTAACAATGTAGTAAAATGTTAGCAATGCTGACCACAAAATAATAAGTATGTATTTTTCTAAGAGGAGCTCCAAATCTTGATTCGTGAGATGATCGAGGTATAGCAACATGGCACCAGCTTTCGTGTACCATAACCACTAATAAATATATATATATTTTTACCCCAACCACGATATGCATCCATAAATAATCATAATAATTTTACTTGCTTACTCCATGACATTAGGAACTTGAAACCTCATTGTCGCACTTAAAACGTACGCCACCTGTCCCTATCTTGAGCTAGTTCCATCCAGTCCACCTCGTTACACACTATCCCTATCTTAAGCTAGTTCTATCCAGTCCACCCCGTTACACACTATCCCTATCTTGAGCTAGTTCTATCCAGTCCACCTCATTTCATCCTATTTCTTTCAGATCTATTCCAATCTTCCCATCTGCCTTTACGTCTTCCCAATGATCTCTTCCTCTTGGGTTTGCCAGTCTAGATTTTCCAATTTGTACTGCATGTTCTGCCTATTGTAATCTACGAGACTTGATTATCCTAACAATGTCTTGTGATGAGTAGAGGTTATGTAACTCATCGGTATGTAACCTACTCCACTCCCCAGTATCCTCATACCTTTTTAGACCAAACAGCTTCCTAAGCGCCTTGCACCCTAATGTGCATTTTTTTTCGTCATGTAAGGTTAGAAACCACGGCTTACGCCCATATAGAACAAACATAATTTATTGTTTTATACAGCCAGGTTATTCGGAAACTCATAACCCCAACTGCAAATATGGCTTGTTTGAACCAAAAATAATACGAAACCCTTATACCCTTACATCCAGAAACATATGCTAATAGCATTAAATTGTGTTCAAAGTTTCAACATACAGCGTCGGGAGAGTAAAACTGTCAAGCATGCGTGTACAGCAGGTTGCATAGGAGCTGGGCGCGCGGCACTGCACATTTAATGATGGCAAGCACTTTCTGTGATGTAGGAATATTAATGATGACCCTCAGAACGTATTCGCATTTCTGGATGGACTGGTGTGTTGTTTACTATTAATTGTGGTGTGTTCTGATGCCATGTGCCGCGCGCCTAGCTTCTATGCAACTTGTTGTACACATGAGTTTGAATAGCTATGTTCTTCCGGCGCTGGACGCCGAAGCTTTGAACACAATTTAATGGTATTAGCATAACATTCCGAATATAAGTGTATAGGAATTTTGTAATACTTTTGGTTCAAACAAACTATACGTCCAGTTTGTGCAATGAATTTCCGAAAATTCTGTATATTCTGGGCTTTACATTCCTTGACAGCAAGCTATTATACATATAAAAAAATATTGTATAATCTAAAAGCTGCTACAAATATCCATTCGTAATAAAATCAAGGTATATCATGACCAGCCTTCGATTAACCAATAATAAATAAAAGTTTGTATAAAATGACCAAGATATCTAAGTCCTAGTGAGCATCTTCTAAGCTTAGCTGCATTCTTTACAATGTTCCAAATATGCCTAAGCCATTATAAATAATCACAATAATTTAACATAAAACTAAAATAAAAACATTATTCCTAAGAAGGGGGCTTGCACACACACATACACAAGTTTTGTGTCCCTAACCTCATTCGGGATCACCGAGATATCCCTGAAGAAGTGTATACTAGATCGCTTGAAGCGCAAGTAAGCTCAACGCTACTCAAATCCAAGATGGCTCCCTCTAAGTACACTGCATCACGGATTAACTTAATTTCGTTTATTATTTTCCCTTCCTCTCTAATTACTATCCTTGTGTGGACACGTAAAAAAATACTGGCAATTAAGTTAACTTTGCAATAAGTAGACGCGCGCAGGAAAGGTGGTTGGGGGTGGTAGAGCCAGTTAAAGTGTACTAGAGTATATTCACAACTACACCGGTTCTAAGGGCCCCTCATTCCAACGGCAAGATCACAGGTTACAACCTCCTCCCTCTTCTACCAGGGCGAGAGGGAGCAGACATTATACAAGGGGCGTACATCCTGAAAGAGCCCCTTCCCCCTTTACAGACACGTGAACCCAAAATTGCAGGCTTCACGCTCCACCGAGCTCTCCCAAACCCTTGTGATGGCACCTCTCCCCTCCCCGCCAACCCCTACTCCACCCTTACACACCCTAACAGCACGACCCTAGCCGCCCACTCACTTGTTTAACTGTTCCACCCCACCTCCACCCCTTCTTCTCGCCAACTCAACTCAAGAGCTGCCCCGCAAAATGGATCGTCTTATTAGCTAGGCCAAATTTACCCCAGAAATCCTCCTAATGCTCTTTCTCTCTCTTTCTCCCTCCCTCCTTCTTCTTGTACCATCGGTGGAGTAACAAACTAACACTTTGTCTACAAGGGGGAGGACCTAGTTAGTAGCACGGCGATTAAATAGAAATATGTGGTAAAATAGAAAAGTCCGGAATTGTGATGGACATCGAATTAAAAAAAAAAGTTTGGCATTGATTAGAAAACGTCAATGCAAAAGCAAAAAAAGTCTGCAAAAACATCATTTGAAAAAAATTATTATCTTTATTAAATTCTTTTTTTTAAATTAATTTTTAACATTCACTCTCTGAACCTACTGATTATATCAGCACAAAACTTATAAAACTAACGTAAATGATAGAACATACGAAACACTCCGCCTCCAAGGCCATTAATTAATCATTGTTAAAGGGGAAACCCATATATTACCGTTGATATATAATTCGGTCACTCTACGAATTGAACCCGAGACCCCTAGTTCAAATTCATTCAAACAACTGTAAATGTAATTAATTTTAAATAAATGAATCTAAAAGTACAAAATCATTCAACAAGCTGTATTCAGAGACAAACATCTTAAAAAACATATGAAATAAACAGAGAAATTCATGTTTCTCAGTCCAATAACTAAAACAATCCCAATTTTTCGTAAACTGAGTGTGAGTATAGTATGTTTAATATATTATATCGCGATTAATTGGTACAAATATCTATGTTTCAAAATCATCAGCCAGTAAACATTGTTGTAGAAAACATCGAACATTTACAATTGATGTTTTAGCGGCACGCGTCGTATCTGTCCCGAACTGTTTTGGTTCGGATCCTGACCAGATTTAGTAAGTTATACGACTCGATCGCCCTTGAGTCTCGGGCGTCAGGGGTAATCCATAAACCATTGTTGTGAAGAGATGCTCAAATGCCCTACAGGGTGTTACATGGAAGGGGGATCCGGACATCTGGGCGCTAAAAGTAATCCCACTTTTTTTTTTCTTTAAAAAAATCATTTTTTTCTAGCATAATGCGATGCACTTTTTTTCGTTTTAATTAAAAAGTGATGAGTAAAAGCAAAAAATGCACTCTCTTATCATGCGCAAAATCTTATTTTATTTAAATATTCTTTGTCTTGTATTAATGCATTGCAATAGTTAGGTTAGCTTAGGTTAGGTTAGGTTAACTTAATAAATATGAATTTATTACGTTTCCTCTACTAAGATTTTTTTAAACAACTCCAAAAATGAATATTTACGTAATTTAGAAAATATGATGTTGCGCTGAAAAAGTTTATTAGTTAAAAAAAAAGTTCATTTTTAGTTTTTACCTATCACTTTTTAATTTCAATTGAAGAATATATGAAAAAAATGGTGTATGTTTTTATATTCTAAAAAAAGTGCATTGCATTGTAATAGAAAAAAGTTAATTCATAAAAATAAAAGAAAGAAGTGCTGTTTTATTTAGCACCCATATGGCGGTGCCCAGTTGTCCAAACCGCATGGAAGGGGGTTGCGTAACACAGATCTTATACTTGAATTTTAATGTTGAAGAAATAATATTATTGATGTTTTTCACCGTTAGCAAACATAGATTCCGAGAAGAATTAAATCCTAGTCCCTCGTTTAGTGTCACAAAAGCTTCCTTATGAAATAACGACATTCACTCTTAACGTGAAAAGATAAGGTGGGATGAAAGAGGACGCGAGAAAATTGGAATGTTTTTGCAGTTTTTATGGCAAAACAAATTTTGGTCAAAATAAATAAAATATTACTCCAGTACAAACATAGATGTAATTTTCTTCACATGGTGACCACATAATTTTTTTTAAATATCTGTTTAGGATGTTCTAGAATTTAATGACAACTTTTTCTCTTAATTTAAAAAGTTTGTTAGATAACACCACCATACTAACGGCAGATATTCAGTAACTGTTGATATTAACATGCAAATAAAATTAAACTCGATGTTAGTACTGGAGCAATATTTGATTTATTTTGAAGAAAAAAAGAGTTTTATCATAAAAACTGCAAAAACACTGGCCTTTTCTCGCGTCCCATTCCAACCCACCTTAAGTAACACAAGTTTGAGAGGGGAAGAGGTCAGGCTAAATGTCTACTTGGTGTTACATTGGGGGTGGGAGGGTGAAAAAAGGTAATAAAAAAAGCGTTACGTGGTTTATGGATGGCCTCTTAGTGACAAACTGGCGTTAGATTATTATTATTATTATTATTATTATTATCACCGCATCTTACTACCCGTTCGGGTTATACGCACTTACGCTAATGTGTAATGGTAGGGTGATTGTGAGATGAAATGAAGGACCGACAGTTTAACGTGGAATCCGAACCACGGTGGAGGCCTGGCATTCCCCACATTCACAAGATGTCTTGTCAGAGGTGAAGGAAGGGTTTGGTAATCAGATAAATCTGTGCCGGGACCGAGGATTGAACCCCGACCGCCAACACAGAAGTCTGACACCTTACCCTTAGACCACCAGGTTACCAACAACCGGCGTTAAACTTTGATAAATTGTATTCGGACATCAGGAAGTCTTACGTTCCCTTACAATGATCATGATTGTATTGATTAAAATTGAGGAACATACATTAAATTAACAATTAGGGTTAATTTACTCAACACTTTGATTTTAATTAACATATAAAGAATGAATATTATTATAATGAGTGTTGAGTTGGAGTGACTTATTCATCGCCAAACCCTTCGACTACGAAAATGTCCGGCTGGCGTCTGTTTGTTGGTGTTGCTTTATTTTGAGAAAATGTGAACAAGGGACGCTCCAGTACACCATCGATGTGACTCATAAATTATTAAAAGGTTAACAAGAAATATATATTATGCTTTATTTTCCCCCGATATTTTGAAAATATCGATATTCAATGTCCATTCCTATTCTAGACTTTATGGCACTCATGAAACATACAATTTTTACATTCGTCCAAATTACAGACAAACCACTAACAATATCTTAGGGTTTTTCCCCCCTACCCTTCTATGTGCATTTTAATAACGCTAGGGGCGCACTTGTTAACACCGAGAACCAGGCCGGATAATACGGAGGGACGGATAATCGCAGACTATAGTGTAATATCGATATAGTATATACCGAGAGTACGTGCCGCAAGCGGTCTAGTTTAATTCGTGCCTCTTTCGTAATTGACGAGGGCGAGAAGATCAGGCGTTTTCTAACCGTGTGAGCTTCCTGTAATTTCCTAGGGGTTGTTGGGTCCTTGCTCGCTCCTTGTCTGCCCCCCTCCCCCTAAACCCTCCCCCTCTCTCAGAGTCTAAGTAGGAAATGGAACGGTTAATAAAGCGAGCTAATGTGGATTAGTTGAGGCTGGGAGAGCTTTGGGCGCAACAGCCGACTAAGAGACGTTAGTTACAAATGTATGGAGCTGACAGTAAGCGCATCATAACTAGCTATAATAAAGCTTGATTCACACTTTCGTCGAAAATTGAGAGCAGAACTTGCTTTATTGTCAAGAACAATTCACAAGCCCATGATGCATTGCAACACAAACTAGAAACCACCTGATTACCGACTTGATTTATTTTAGAATGGATGGAGGTGACCTGGCGGTCTAGGGGTAAGGTGTCAGACTCCTATGCTGGCGGCCGGGGTTCAATCCTCGGTCCCGGCATCCCGGCACAGATTTATCTGATTACCAAATCCTTCCTTCACCTCTGACAAGATATCTTGTGAATGTGGGGAATGCCAGGCCTCCACTGTGGTTCAGATTCCACGTTAAACTGTAGGTCCTCCATTTAATCTCACAATCACCCTACCATTACACACTAGCTTAAGTGCGTATAACCCGAACGGGTAGTAAGACGCGGTGCTAATAATAATATAATGGATGGACAGATCTTTAAGAATAATATCACTATGGATATTTTTTTCTTCTAATTATTATGTTGTGTCATGAAACAAATCAAAACAGAACAATAACGAGACGCGTGGCTTCCCATTTAGCGAGCTATTTCAAACTATTTCACAACTTTAAATTTAGCTGTCTGCTAGTATCTCACGCATACGCACTGATTTAGTCAGTTGTTTTTAAAAGTTTCGATTGGATTTCCCAAATTGATTGTTGTCGCGCAGAAAAAAAAGGGAAACTTAAGTTATTTCAAGTCGCACCGAGAGGACAACGCTGATGTGGCTGTAATCATGATTGGTTCGTGTCGTGATTACGTTTCTGGTCTACTGTGATTTTTCAGCGAACATGTGAATACAGTATTTAAAAAAAATCAATTTATTTGAGGTATTCAACGTGCTTTATCTGAACCGACTGATTATATCAGTACACGAGAATTTCTATGAGTGAGAGTGAAAGGGCCTACCAATTTTGCCGTAAAAAGTATTATCACATACTTTCCAGGATTCTTATACATGCCATAATCGACGGCGGACTGGCGGCTTTATTTCCCCTCCGAATAAAGTTGTGCTATGGATTTTTATCGATCAAGAAAAATCCGTTTACCCCGGTTGGGTTTGAACCCACGAACAACGGGTCCTGAGGCGAGCACTTTACCCCAATACCACTGAATTTGACGAATCCACAGTAAGAAACATGGTCAGATTCAGAACTGGATGACACCACCACAAGAAACATGGTCAGATTCAGTACTGGATGATACCATCACAAGAGACATGATCAGATTAAGAACTGGATGACACCACCACAAGAGACATGGTCAGATTCAGAACTGGATGACACCACCACAAGAGACATGGTCAGATTCAGAACTGGATGACACCACCATAAGAAACATGGTCAGATTCAGTACTGGATGATACCATCACAAAATACATGGTCAGATTAAGAACTGGATGACACCACCACAAGAGACATGGTCAGATTCAGTACTGGATGATACCATCACAAGAGACATGGTCAGATTAAGAACTGGATGACACCACCATAAGAAACATGGTCAGATTTAGTACTGGATGATACCATCACAAGAGACATGGTCAGATTAAGAACTGGATGACACCACCACAAGATACATGGTTAGATTCAGTACTGGATGACACCACCATAAGAGACATGGTCAGATTAAGAACTGGATGACACCACCACAAGAGACATGGTCAGATTCAGTACTGGATGACACCATCACAAGAGACATGGTCAGATTCAGTACTGGTTGATACCATCACAAGATACATGGTCAGATTCAGAACTGGATGACACCATCACAAGATACATGGTCAGATTCAGTACTGGATGACACCACCACAAGATACATGGTCAGATTCAGAACTGGATGACACCACCGCAAGAGACATGGTCAGATTCAGAACTGGATGACACCACCACAAGAGACATGGTCAGATTCAGTACTGGATGACACCACCACAAGAGACATGGTCAGATTAAGAACTGGATGACACCACCACAAGAGACATGGTCAGATTCAGAACTGGACGACACCACCACAAGAGACATGGTCAGATTCAGAACTGGATGACACCACCACAAGAAACACCCCTAAAAATCAATTTGTTTATTGTTGAGTAAGGCCTCGATGGTTCAAGTTGAAATAAATTGTGCCCATTTTAAACTATCGAGAACTCGAAAACACGGAATAGCCGGAAAATAAATTAAAATATTTACATGTTTTAAAGGTTATTTTTAAATTACATAATACATTAATAACGTAAATATAGACAGAAACATTTAGGTATTATTAGAATTGGTAAAAAAAAGGTGTTTTTTGTGTTTTTCTTGTATTCGTCGTTTTGAGTGTAGCACTGCTCATCCCGAGTTAAAGGACGTAACCCTCCCTCGAGTTATACGGAACCCGGAATTATCGAGACTCTGGTGTAATCACTGGCCGCGGAACCAGGGGAAGGGCAAGGAGGGGCAGCTTTATTTCACTGCCCTATGATATTCTCGAATATAAAGCTGAATTATGGTCTTGTATCAAACTCCAAGAGGCATTTAATTTTCATGAAAATACCCAGGTGATAATCACTCTAAATCGATTCTAGGAGGCAACATTACAAATATATCATACTGTTTTTGTTTTAAATAACGCAGACGAGGGTCACTCTAAACATCTTTTCTACGAGAATACAACTTTCAAACATTTCCCGGAAGATGGTTCCTCAACACCCCGTTGTCTATGTGGGCAAAGCCTCTTAAAAAACTTTGGTTTTTCCTAACCTTAGTGGGAAGTGGAGGAGGCTACATAATGATTAACTGCACACCCTGTAGAGGCCTACTCATCACCAGACATTATATCGATACCGTATTTTATGCTGATGACGACGCGTGCATGCGTTACCACGCACTTGGTATCACACGGCTATGACAATCTGATTTTATGTTTCTCACTAGGATTACTGATTGGTTGATTGTAGTAGAGATTTAACATTGTACTCGATTTATTTTGTCTATTTCACTTTCACGATTATAAAATTGATATTAAAATGATACAGTTTTTGTTCATTTATGAACTGACGTGGAAAGCCAGAGCTAGTGCTGTTACAAACTGAGATTGTCTCTATATTATTACAGGCACAAGCTGCTTATATATGACCAACCCCTTGCTTCTTGGACCCCTTGTCACCAGTGCTAAAACTAACTAATAGGAGAACTCCTGGCAACCTGATGTTGTGAAGGCTAGCTTCCCATTGGGTAGAGGCAGCCAGCTCATCACTTGATTTTCAAATAGAATGGAGGGAGTCTTTTAAAGAAAGAAAGTTTTAAAACGTATTATATTTAAATTACTTCTGAAGACGCTTGATCCTCCATGGATGAAGTATTAAAAGGAAAATTTACATACAGTTCTTTAAAGAAAAGTACACTTCACACATTACTTTTTGTATGTATGAAAAGGGCCCAAAACAGTATCATTACAACAGTGTTAGGGTAATAAAATCTCTCAGGTTGCGGTCGACAGATCATGTAGCGCGAATGAGAGTATCTAGGACCAAGCTCAAGGTATTGACTGGCAAACCCAATGGGAAAATACCATTGGCAAGAACCCAGATATAGATAGGAGGATAACATTTGGATAGACCTGAGAGAGATGGGGTGTAATGGGATAGACTGGATAGAATTAGCTTAAGATAGGGGTAGGTACCGTACTTTTGTAAGTGCGGCAATGAACTTTCTAGTTCCTAATCCCATAGAGATTTTATCATTAAAAAACCGATTGTGTTTAAAAGTTCAATAGCTAAGATTCTAATTATTTTGTTATTTCTAAAAATAACATTGTTTAAGTAGGCTATTTTAAGATTTATTTTTTTTTGCTAAATTTGTTCTCGCTTCATTCTGATTTGTCTCCAAAACTCCTGCTGCATACTTGCTGACCCTTAGCGGTACTTCAGTGTGCCACTCCACACTAGCTAATAAACGTTGGTGTGAATGATAAATAGATCAACAACGGATCAGATTTTTATCATGCGGCAAATATTTGAGAAAAAATGGGAATACAACAAGATGGTTTGTCATTTAAACGTACACGGAATGGCTTATAAGTAGGTGGACATTTATTTGAATTATCGTATATTGTTCTTGTAGCGCGTAGCCCACAGAAATTATTTATGGTATCATGATCCTAATCTTTATTATTCTAGTCTTATTTTGTACTTTCAGGTTAGAGTTGGCTGGAAATTTGACCTTCAAGCAACGGAAATGAATACTGAAAGAATACTAGAAATGTTAGAGAGCTGAAACTGCTGAGAGAATGTGTGAAGAAAGATTTGGCACAAATCCACCCAAAGGACAAACAAACCATTTACAAAATCCAGGGCAAAGTTTAGATAACGAGTTATGTGTACAATGTGCCAAAATATGGTCAAGCAGTCATTGTAACGACTGAGGATAGTGAGTTGTTGGTGGCGGGAGCTCTCATGAATAGCACGTTGAAATATCAGAGAAGAGAAGAGCAGGATCTTGGCATCTCTAAAGGGTATCTGCAAGTATTGCTACGTCGTCTTGATATGAATGTGAACTTATCACCCTAGACTCACCCACTGGTTTATTGGAGGTTGATACTTACCGCCAGGTTTAATTTTGTGAAATTTTCCTCGATGAAGAAAGGGAAGGTATTGATTGGAGTCCTGTTGAAAATCCTCTGGTCAGACGAAGCTTCTTTTGAGTTGCCTGGAGCTGTAAATCGTTACAATTGTGTTTACTGGTCATAAGAGTGAAACAACTTAACCAGCTGGGTGTGACAGTTAGGGGTGGTCTGTGCCACAACGGTGTATTTGGCTCAATTTTTGACACTGTCACTGGTGATGTCTGCAGTAGCCCCATGGCTTTTTTGGTGCTGACTGACAGCTCACAGATGACTTCTGACAGTCAAAATTTAGCAATATACCTAAATGTTTGCTGTCAGAAGTGACAGCTGCTAGACACATGTTTTTGCAGATCATATGGTTCGGCGTAGGGATACATAATTTGGTCTGGTAGCTTTTAAAAGCCGTCAGCTGTCAGCTGTGAGCTGTCAGTCATCAGCAAAGAAGCCATGGAGCTACTGTGCAAAGAAAGGTTGAAGAACACTAAGGGGAGGATGTTACATAATGATGAGCTACGTACATATGTGCCTATATATTATCTACTTATAATACATTCTTTTTTAAGCCTGTCTACAACAGATTGATTGTCACTATATCATCCAACCTAACAAAATCTAACTCTCTCAATTCGTATAACCTTTCGGTGGCCGTTTGGTCTGAGGCGTCACTCTCGCATTAGACTGACCTGCTGATGAGGAGATCGGGGTTTGAGTCCCAATACGGTGGGCTGTTATCCCTAAATAGTTTCCCACTTTCCTACCACACAAATGCAGGTAAATTACCTCTAAAATACCTCCCCTCACTTACCTACACCACTATAGTAACTATCATGTACGTATGCAACCTGAGCAGGTAGTAAGATACAGGGATAAAAATAATTGGTAGACACGTTAGGTAGTTCGATAAATATAAGTGGCGAATAAGGAAAATTGTTTAAGAAACTTTTGTAACCGTCGAAAAAGTTCCTTTCAAACGGAATCTTACGTTTGTGGTTGGTCTCAGTAAAACAAATGATTGGTGAGCCTCGTTAGTTCCTTCTACACTGTGTAAATGACACCCAAGACAAGTCAAGCTCATAAAATAGGGTTGAGTGAGGGGGGAGGGGAGGGCGGGAGTTAAGGAGCCCTACCATTTCCTTCTACATCAACGCTCATCAACTGAAGTCATCTTTCCAGAACACTAGACTGATGTTCTGTATAGTCTCATAGAACAGTAGTGGGACCCCAGCTGGTGCTATGTATAGTCTCTTATAACAGTAGTGGGACCCCAGCTGGTGTTATGTATAGTCTTTTAGAACAGTAGTGGGACCCCAGATGGTGTTTTGTATAGTCTCTTAGAACAGCGATGAGACCCCAGCTCGAGTTCTGTATAGTCTCTTAGAACATTAGTGGGACCCCAGCTCGTGCTCTGTATAGTCTCTTAGAACAGTAGTGGTACCCCATCTGGTGTTCTGTATAGTCTCTTAGAACAGTAGTGGGACCCCAGCTCGTGTTCTGTATAGTCTCTTAGAACAGTAATGAGACCCCAGCTCGTGTTCTGTATAGTCTCTTAGAACAGTAATGGGACCCCAGCTCGTGTTCTGTATAGTCTCTTAGAACAGTAGTGGGACCCCAGCTCGTGTTCTGTATAGTCTCTTAGAACAGTAGATGGGACCCCAGCTGATGTTATGTATAGTCTCTTAGAACAGTAGTGGGACCACAGTTCGTGTTCTGTATAGTCTCTTAGAACAGTAGTGGGACCCCAGCTCGTGTTCTGTATAATCTCTTAGAACAGTAGTGGGACCCCAGCTCGTGTTCTGTATAGTCTCTTAGAACAGTAGTGGGACCCCAGCTCGTGTTCTGTATAGTCTCTTAGAACAGTAGTGGGACCCCATCTGGTGTTCTGTATAGTCTCTTATAACAGTAGTGGGACCCCATCTGGTGTTCTGTATAGTCTCTTATAACAGTAGTGGGACCCCATCTGGTGTTCTGTATAGTCTCTTAGAACAGTAATGGGACCCCAGCTGATGTTCTGTATAGTCTCTTAGAACAGTAGTGAGACCCCAGCTGATGTTCTGTATAGTCTCTTAGAACAGTAGTAGGACCCCAGCTGGTGTTCAGGATAGTCTCTTAGAACAGTAGTGGGACCCCAGCTGATGTTATGTATAGTCTCCGATTAAAAACCAGTCTCGAGAAAATACAATGGTGACATCTATTGGCGTACTTTGTACAAAGTACGCCAATAGATGTCACTGTTGTTTTTTCTACAGTATTTTGATATATTCGTTTTGTATTAATTTGCCCAAATAATTTCCTGCTACCAAGCAATTATATTACTTGCATATCGTATTCCATTTTTACATATTATAATTAAATGAAATTATAGCTGATGAAACTTTATGTTCTATAGAAGGAATTTGGTGGGAAGAAACTTTTCTGACGGGTATTAAAGGTATTAAAACTACTTTAATTTATTTACATTCATAGTAATGTGATTTATGTCTGTCATACAGATACTATCAAGAAGACAGGAAAATACTTATTTCTGATCGGCTAGTAAAAAAAAACTTTGACGGTTTCCAACCTTTAGAATAAGTAAAATCAAAACTGGACAATCTTTCGGTGAAATTCACATAAATATGACCATCCTGCCATAATTAAAATTCTTAAGGTGCAAGGAAACACAGGCTAGGCTAATGTTAGTTTTTTTTTTACAGATTTACTAGGAATGTGTGAGCCCCACTTTTTCAATTCGTGACGATAATATTAAAAAATATCGAGACGCGAGAACGAGACGAGAAAACTTATGTACTAACTATGCTAATGGTTTTAGGGATTAGAAAGTTAATATCTATAGGAAGTGTACCCGCATTTACGAGAGAGAGAGAGAGTAGAAAACAGTTTTGGAAAAATTACTTTCAGTACAGCCAACTGAGATTCGAGCTTTGATCTCCCCGTCATCAGCAGTCTAGTTTACTGCGAGAGTAGCGCGTTAGACCCTGTGGCCACCGAAGAGGTTTTTGGCCTATACTATGGTTAATTATGATAATATAGCTCATACACATTTTAAAAACAATTTATAAATAGTTGCAATGTGTACCATTTATAAAATATTTTTTTGTAGAGTAACAGCATATAATGTGAAATTTTTATATTGGATAAAATATTTATTACCAAAACATTTCTTAAGAAGTCTGTCTATGGGGAAAAAGTGCTGTTTATTTTTGGGTCTCTACGGTATTATTAGAAATAATAGATTCTTGGTTTGGTTTGTAAATTTATTACGGCAGTTATTTGCTTTTCCACTAAAAAAAAATCTTTAATTTTTGAGATTGTGAGACGAGATCGATTATTTTTTCTCTCGTCTGATTGAGATATTTTAGAGTTTCCACATTTCTAGTTTTTATAGTAATAATATTTTTTGGCTAAAATAAATAAGATAGGTAGCAAGAATCAAATAGCCAAAGTTATTATATTGGTTTTAGTGAGGATTTACTCGCATCTAGATATCATCTTCTGAAAATTGAAAGTTGACACCTGAACACGGGAAGGTCTCGGGTTCAATTCCCGTGTCTAAGTGTATTTTTTCAATTACACTTTGACACGGGAATTGAACCCGAGATCTTCCCGTGACCAGGTGTCTTTTTTTTTCAATTTTCAGAAGAAGATAGGCAGTGCTTCAATAGCTCGATTACTTTTAGTATAATTTATTCACATATTGATATCAACAATCCTTGAATATTGTCATCAATTTAATGTAATTCGGTGAGGAACTTCTTAAATAATGAAAAAAAAAAGTTTTCAACTAATTTCTGGATACTCTTCACAGATATTCAAGAACTGTTTTGCTTATAGCTTGGAAACTATTGGTTTTATAGAACTATATTTCGAATAAAAGTTTTTTTTATTTTTAATAGTACTACAATTTTGCAATGATAGGTTATTTCATATCTCCATAAGTTGTGGAGATACTATCAAAATTAGAACTATCTTCCAATGTAAGTACCATAAAAGTCATTTTCATGGGAAAGTGCGATGCGCCATTTTGTTTGTAATGTTAAACAATACCTAGATACGTATTTTAATCAAAATGGTTAAAACCAATTTCGAGGAAATCGATCTTTTCTTTTTTCGCGCCTAAGGAGTAAGGAAACTACCCTTAATTTTAGGGTTGGATATCCAATAATTCTAAAAACGCCTAAGCGCTAAGCTGAGATCCAGACACACAAAGCGACGGCATCGCTAAAACCACTTTTTCTGGCTCAGTAGGTCAAGAAACTTCGACATTCTTCAATATCTCAAAATAAATTTTTGGATGACAGTAAAATAATATCAACTTCAAATCTAGGGAGAAATTATAAGAAATTTTTCAACCTTAAATCCAAAATTAAATCTTAGGACGATTAACGATAAGAACATGAAAGAAACGAGGTCTACTATTCTAGTTTCTACTTTCTCTTGACCCCTTGGAGAGAGAAATATTGTGATAATAAAAAAATCTTGATTTTGATAAATGTCGACGTTTCACGAAGTTTCTCTGTATGTATGTCTATCTGTCTGTATATCGGCCAGAGTAGAAATTATACAAACGATCGGGCTAGAACTTGGTCTCTAGGGTTTTCATAATGTGCCCCCGAGAACTTTTTAGAATAAGATATCCAACTCTAAAATTAAGGATGAAAAGAGAAAAAATTGATTTTCTCGAAATCAGTTTTAACGATTTTGATTCAAATTCGTGTCTAGGCACTGTTTCATTATTATTTATCCAGCCCAGTTCTCGGTGTTAATAAGTGAGTTTTAAAATAAACCAACCGGTACATATCCACTAATAATTAATTTAAAAAATCGATCACAAATTCCTTACAACTGTTACATTGGAGACAGCAAATCATAACTGCTGTGCATACGATTTGTGTGTAATACAGTACTATTGCAGTCTTGGTCGGTGTAGATAGCAGCACTGTTTTTATATGGCTGGAAACAGAATCTGGGTCAAGGGAGGTGTAGATAGCAGCACTGTTTTGACTCGGGTGGAAACAGAATCTGTGTCAAGGAAGGTGTAGATAGCAGCAATGTTTTGGTATGGCTGGAAACAAAAGCTGTGTCGAGGGAGGTGTAAATAGCAGCACTGTTTTGACTCGGGTGGAAACAGAATCTGTGTCAAGGAAGGTGTAGATAGCAGCACTGTTTTGATATGGCTGGAAACAGAATCTGTGTCAAGGGAGGTGTGCGCGAGGATAAGGCAAACCTTTACTGAAAACTATTTACACTCGGATTCCGTATTATCCCGATTTCCCGCTATCCGTCCCGGAATGCGGCCCTTTTAAACCAGATAGTCACGACTGCACAGTGTAACTCAAATTTTGATTATATTTTCGCAACACTTTAAGATATGAAATAACTTATCGCTGCAAAATTGTATACTATAAAAAAAATTGAAAAATATTTAAAAGACATACTACCAAAAGTTGCAATTATAAATGTTTAAATTGAGGTGTGGTAAATTATGAGTTGATTGCTAGGCCCTTTTGTTGAACAGAAATGTTACTATATTCTTCATATTTCTGTAACAGTGTTCTATATTATTGCATTCATCCTCTTTGTTGGAATATGGCGGTCTTGTTTCAATTATGTTTCTGCAACAATGTATATTATTACGTTCCACATATCTCACGAGTGTTAGGTATGGGAGAGAGAAAGTGTGTGTGGCCCACCGTATCATTTATTTAATTGTGTAAACAGCTCTCTGTATACAGTTGTCTCATTTCGTGTAAGAACCATCCCTTAGTTGAGGGGTCGTTTGTTCGCAAGGGAGAGTGTAGCACCACCAATGTTGCTTTCTGGTTGCCGGAGCTATCCCGTAGTCTTGTCATTTGTTACCAAACAATGGCTCGTTTAGCCCTCCCCCTCCCAGACCCGCTGACTCCTACACTACTAGCGCTTACCTCCTGCTGTGAGAACTAAAGGCACCAATATAGCATTGTGAGGAAGATAAGGGGGGGGGGATTCTTCGCCTCTCTCTTTCCCTAGCAGTGCTGTCAGGGTCTTACAAACAAAAGAAGAGGAGGGGGGAACGGAGGATTTACTTCTTATGCCACTCCTCAGGAGGTCCCTACTACTGACAAGATAGGATATTTTTAACCACACAGGTTTTATTATAAGCCATAACAGAAGTTACACACAGAATAACTTTCCGTTCTGAATTCAGTTTGTCTACTGTCCTGTGAAATAACTATCACGGAAACTTGTGCATAATATTGGTATATTAGTACAGTAGTCCCATGGCTTCTTTGGTGCTGACTGACAGTTGACGGCTTTGAAAAGCTACCAGACCAGATTATGTATCCCTACGCCGAACCATATGATCTGCAAAAACATGTGTTTAACAGCTGTCACTTCTGACAGTTAAAATGTATGTATATACCTAAATGTTGACTGTCAGAAGTCAGCTGTGAGCTGTCAGTCAGCACCAAAGAAGCCATGAGGCTACTGTAGTAGTAATAATAATATTGCACGTCAGAACTACATCACTCGTAGCCCAGTGATGGAAAGATTATCCAGTACTAATGTAACATTGCCCACAGGACGCCCGAATGTACTAATCGTACATCCTTTCTGTGGAGGCTCTTTCCATATCCCTATCGGGAAACATACCCAAGGTAACAGTCGGGAATCAAACCCGGCCCTCCTAGGCTCGTAGTCAGGTGCACTAACCAGTGACCACTACACCACGGGACCGGTTATTTAGTAGTAGCGCAAGACATAGTTTCCAGCGATGTGTATATATATATATATATATATATATATATACACACAGACGCATGTGCAGAGGAGATGCAAGACAGTCTTGTACTTGTTACAAATTGAACAATGGTCTTCTTACCCTTTAACCATAATTAAAACAAAGCACCGGTATTTTTAAATAAAAAAAGTTTAAACGTAGTGGTTTTAATTAAACGTATTGTAGGCATATTATTTATAATTTATAAATAGAATGTTTCAAAAATATACATGAAACTTTTAGTTTATAGCTACATAAACCATTTTCTGAAAAGAAGTTAGGTGAGAATGTTCTTAAGGTCATTCGACAACCACATTAGGATGTTAATAGAATTCATAGAATCTTGGCAGGGAATTAAACAAAGGTGGGTGTTAATTGGTGTTAGGGTGTTATCTTCCCTCAGCTCATTCCAGCAACGCCAACCAGCCGGCGTCCACTTTATCTGGGTGTGTTATTGGTCGGGATCAACATTCTGACCTTTGTCCCGGCATGTTCTGTTGTCTCTACAATCGATGCCATCAAAACAAAAACAAAATCACGAAATAGACATTTCAAAACTATATTTGCAATGATGAATTCGGACACATTGATAAAATTAACAAGTAGAGCTAGGTTTTTACAAAAAAAAATCTAAACAAAGGCATTGTGTACTACAAAATGAAATAAAATCAAATTATAGGGGTACAAAACAACAGTAAGTTATTGATATAATGATAAGAAATTATGTAACTCTACCACTTTTAAAATGCTGGGCTAACACATTAAAAAATAATTTTATTCAGCATATTATAAATATTTCATTGTGTACACCACATATGAATCTCTAGCTATTCTAAATTTCAGCACCATACATTAATTACTTTACCTTAAAATTGGTACCCATAAAGCATAAAATAGCAGCTTTGGTCTCTTAAAACTCCTGAACAGAATTAATTTGAAATCATTGAATACCTTTTTTTGCTTAGACTAGTTAAAATTGTGCTATAAATTTGTAATTGTAGAATTACCTTAAAAATGTTTTTCTTTAAAAATATCTTCAAAATCTTCTTCCACAGAAATGCTGGCTCACCTTCTTTAAAATCTACCTTTCTCTTCCAAGTCCCATTGGTGTAGTATCCGGAAAGGCCAAACGGGTAGTATGAAATGTCTGATTTTTTTTACTCAAAAAAGTCTAAAACTCATTTTTTTCACAAAATAATGACATTGTTTTTGTTTTTTTTAATTCCTTCAACATTTTCTGTATTAAATTTAAATTACATTCACCCTCTTCGGTGGTCGAATGGTCTAAGGCGTCACTCTGGCCATTGACTGGACTGCCCCGGTAGGATGTATTGAGGGTGGTTTTCCCTAAATAATTTTCCACTCTACCTCCATACAAATGTGGTAACATTTTCTCTCAATCCAATATTACTCATTCCTAACATATCAGCGTAATTATTACATATGCCTAGAAGCCCAACGGGTAGTAAGACGCAGTGAGAGAGAGAGGGAAAGAAAAGGAGTTTCTTTGAATACCATTTACCCTGAATTGACCATTCGTCCCAGAAATATAACTTTTGCCCCGGGCTGATATGGTGCCAAATTTGATGAATAAGTTAATGCAATTTTAACTAATTAAAAATGTTTAAGTCAGATGGTAAAAAGTTTAGATTTAAAATATGGCAGCAATGCACAGTATCATATACGAGTGTTTCTCCCTCATTTTTACTTTTTTACTATAACTGCGCGTATTTTCATATAACGTCATCATCATCAACTGTTTCCGGCCTGTGGCTGGACCAGTTTAATAAAATTAGTTCATCTTCCTCTAGCATCCCACCAGTCTTCCTCCTTTAATTGCTTCCATTATTCTCCTCGCACTTGCACACTTTCTGTTAAATACTCCTCTTATCTTTTTTCTGGGCCTTCCTGTGATATTTTTTCTACATACTTCATTTACCACATTTTCTTCTGCTCCCTTTCTTTTTCCATCCTCACTACATGCTGATACCATCTCAGTCTTGCTTCCTCTACTATCTCATGCACTCCCTGTACTCCTACTCTTTCCCGGATAACTTCATTCCTAATCTTGTTCCTCCTCGTGACAGCTAACATGCTCCTCACAAACTTCATTCCCGTGTCCTCCACTTTCCAAGTCTCTTTTAAATTCAATGTCCATGTTTCTGCTGCATATGTGACAATGGGTACAAAGTACGCTCTGTACAACACTTCCTTACACTTAAATGGCACTTATCTTCTCCGTAGCAGGTCTCTTACACATCTATAGAACAACTCCCTGCTGTCTTATTTTTACCATACTTTCTATTTTCTACTCTAGCTTTACTAGGCCTTATTCTCTTCCTTGTAATTATTTGTAATTACCATCACTTCACTTTCATGTATCGTATATATACATAGGCCCTATTCAATTGTACATACCATGATACCACCACATTTCGCATATGACTAACTTATAGAGGTTTGTGAGACTTTGAAAGGTCGAAGTTAAAGTCGAAGCCCACTTCTACTTCACTTCGGTTCTATACTCACAATAACCTTCACATTCCGAAGGAAGAAGAAAATCTGATGTATAACTAAGAGCTTTGAAATTTCTTACTTATTATGAGATTTACATTTTAAAACAGTTACTAAAGACCGATCAGTGTTTAAATTATGTCTCTAAATTAAGCAGGGATAAATTCATAATATAATATGCTTTGTGTTTTCCTGTAAACCTTCCTCTTTACTCAGGTGTATTAATGGATAATTTAAAAATTAAAAGTGTTGTTTTTGTGACAACAACCAAAAACCTTATCTTCAACTTTGCTTAGCATGTTTCAAGCTTCGCTTTGACTTAACTTCGCATTTAAAAAGTTGTTTTCACTCACCCTTACTGTCTAATAGCGAGAATATAAAAAAACATTATTATTAGGTATGATTGGACACATCCTTAGGAGGAATTGTCTTTTCCACGACATCATAGAAGGCAAAGTTGAGGGGAAGAGGAGCTTAGGAGGAAGGAGGATCCAACTATTGGATGACTTGAAGGAAAGAAGAAAATTCTGAGAGCTGAAGAAGGAGGCAGAAGACAAGGCGCATTGGCTGTTCATTAGAAAAAAAGTAATTGACCTGTCGTAAGATAGAACACCTAATAGTAGTAGTAATAATAATAATTGTGTATCATTTGAATGGAAACCATCTCCTCCAATAACAATCAATGATTTTAGAGTGACTGGCCGTTAAAATGCCAAGGTAAAAATAATGGTCACCTTAACGTACCCCCAAATCAGTGGAAAATAATGGTCACCTTAACGTACCCCCAAATCAGTGGAAAATAATGGTCACCTTAACGTACCCCCAAATCAGTGGAAAATAATGGTCACCTTAACGTACCCCCAAATCAGTGGAAAATAATGGTCACTTTAACGTACCCCCAAATCAGTGGAAAATAATGGTCACCTTAACGTACCCCCAAATCAGTGGAAAATAGAGACTAATTAGTGATAAGGACTCTATTTCCTTTCCAGGTTAGTTCAGTTGATTTTTTTATATCTGCATAATAGTTTGTTACACTATCCAGAGATAAAGTCCCTGTTTCCATAGCCATACACTTAGGTTGAGAATGCTATCTTAGGTTAGGCTAGTACAGGGGTCGCCAAATTATTTGCGTATATGGTGGCTAATTTAAAAATGTAAAATGGTTTCGTGAGACATTCAGATTAGAAATTTGCCGTATTGTGTTTTGGTTACTAATCGTAAAATACATTGAGGCTTTGTCATCACTACCTTTTATATTAATAGAATTCAATATGAAAATTATTGGTATATTTGAATATAAGGTAAAAAAAATATATGTGAAATTGCAAACTTTTAATATAGTGAGTATATATAGATTAATTAACAATTAGAATAAATTTATAATTTAAAATTACACATATGATATCAGAAAATTATTAAAATGGCACATTAAAAATGTGAGTCAAGGTCACATACATGACAAACAAATAAAAATACACACGAAAAGGCACAAACACTTTAAATTAAATAAATCAAACTATATAGCTAGAAAAATAACAATTGACTAGAGATCTAATTCTTGGCTGTATAAAATATTGAAAATATTTTAACATTGGATTATATTAAGTTTATTGGTGAAGAAATGTTAAATTATATAATTTGATAATTGAATTCTATTTCTTATCTGTATAATTCCCTTGCTCCTTTGTAAGCTGCGTAGAGACAGCCTTAAAAACATTCTACATGTTTCGGCACATCAACGGCGCCATCCTCAGGACATTTTGATGTTCCTGTATGAGTTTCTCCAGTAAATACCAGAATCAAACTCATACAGGAACATCAAAATGTCCTGAGGATGGCGCCGTTGATGTACCGAAACATGTAGAATGTTTTTAAGGCTGTCTCTACTCAGCTTACAAAGGAGCCAGGGAATTATACAGATGAGAAATATAATTCAATTATCAAATAATATAATTTAACATTTCTTCACCAAAAAACTTAATATAATCCAATGTTAAAATATTTTCAATTTTATTTCAATATTTTTTTCAATATTTCTTTCTAATTTTATACAGCCAAGCATTAGACCTCTCCTCTAGTCAATTGTTATTTTTCTAGCTATATAGTTTAATTTATTTAATTTAAAGTGTTTGTGCCTTTTCGTGTGTATTTTTATTTGTTAGTCATGTATGTGACCTTGACTCACATTTTTAATGTGTCATTTTAATAATTTTCTGATATCTTATGTCTAATTTTGAATTATAAATGTATTCTAATTGTTAATTAATCTATATATACTCACTATATTAAAAGTTTGCAATTTCACATAAAAATTTGTTTTACCTTATATTCAAATATACCAATAATTTTCATATTGAATTCTATTAATATAAATTAATATTGCTTCCTTACTTCAATTTCATCATGTTTTTCAAAAATCACTACCTTTGTTCAATCTATGATCTGGTCTGTGACTTTTAATCGTAATCTTAATGGAAATAACATAAAAAGTTGGTAAATTTTTCGTAATAAATTAACTTTTTAAACCATGAAAATCAAGCATTATTAATTTTTTTTTTAACAAAATTATAGTAAAATATATTTCTTAAAGCTTGGTGTATAGTACACTGAAAGTATTGGCATTCACTTTCATACACAATTTTTTTTTTAGAGTAAACCTATTTTTTCATTACCATTCAAATGCCTTTATCAAGGTGTTAATATGGTTAAGACTTACAACTCCTTACTTAATTTAGAATTTAGAATGTTTTCTAAAATGAAGGTGTTAATATGTAAGCCTAAGTCTTTATTTATTTTTCATCGCCTTCAGCTGAATATGATGACTGGCAGAAATTGGTAGAGCAGATCTAGGCCTTCACTTGGTGTTCTGCACGAAACACAGCCGCAAAATTTCCCTCCGAGACAACACTCTACAACGTAAGTCACTTTTAGAAAGCGCAAAATACATTTCTCATTCAAGCTATCTAAAATGCTACCGCGAGCTGCCGGTAGCTCGCGAACAACCGTTTGGTGACCCCTGGGCTAGTATATCTTGACTGCAGTAAAATAATTCTTTGTTCAAAAGTGTACGTAAAAAAAACATAGACACAAGTAAACAAAACTGTTGACTTCTCTACAAAATGCTCTTCAGTATTTTGATAAGTGATAGAACACAACCAAACATGATTTCCAAATGAGTAAATGTAATTGTCACTTTGAAATACTTTATTTATCAGTAGGGAATATACTTCTTTTTGTTTAATCGACTCGAGTGTCAGAACAAAATCGATGTAGTTACTTATCTATTATTTGCGGTTTTATTTTTAAATAAATCATCAAGATCAAGTAAACACTCATGTTAAATTAGCTGATTTTAATATTATGTTGTATGATTCAACATTATTTTTTAACACCCGTATTTCCCACTTCGGTGGCCGCATTGTCTACGCCATCAATCTCGCATTAGTCTAGACTGCCGATGACAAGGGAGATTGGAGTTCCTATCCCGGTCAGGTGTACTGAGGGGAGAGTTTTCATAAATTGTTTTCCACTCTCCCTCCACGCAATTGCGGGTAAACTTCATCTAAGTACAACATTCCATGTCCCTAACCTATTAATGTAATTAGTACATATACGTATAATCTGAACAAGTAGTAAGGCACGGTGCAAAAAAAAAAAAGTATCTCTGGACACGTGGGACTGTCAATCAATCGCCTCAAGTTTGTTTTTACAGTGATAGGGAGGTTTCTGTATGTTAACCGGTGACGAAACTGCAAAACAAACTCAGAACAACTTATTATCAACGTAGTGGATACATATATTTTATTTTAGATCATGATCACACTGTATTACAGTAGCCCCATGGCTTCTTTGGTGTTGACTGACAGCTCACAGCTGACAGCTAAAAGCTTTTAAAAGTTACCAGACCAAATTATGTACCCCTACGCCGAACCATATGATCTGCAAAAACATGTGTTTAGCAGCTGTCACTTCTGACGGTCAAAATTTAGGTGTTATACCTAAATGTTGACTGTCAGAAGTCAACTGTGATCTGTCAGTCAGCACCAAAGAAGTCATGAGGGTACTATAGACTGGTTACCACTGTAACATGACGCTTCTAAGGTAAACAAAAAATAATAATTGGAAAAATAGCATTCAAACCGGTCACTTGAAAGAACATAAGTTATTGGGTCTCAGTAAAAAACAACAACAAAAATAATTTTTTCTGTAACACGTCTTACTGCCCGTTTGGATTATATGCTTATATATTAATTATTACGCTAATAGTTTTAGGAATTAGGAAGGTTATATTTAGAGGACGTTTACCACCATTTGCATGGCGGGAGAGTGTAAAACCATTTTGGTAAAAAAAAACCTTCAGTACACCCGTCTGAGATTTGAACCTCGATCTCCCCGTCATCGCCAGTCTAATATACTGTAAGAGTAGCGCGTTGACCATGTGGCCACAGAAGCAGGTCTAAAAACACTATTGAAAAATAATCTTGGTAGAATATTTTAAAGTAGACTACTTGGTTTATGGTGGTCATTCCAAGGCAAACACGAAAAATAAACTGTATTTTAGTAATAATCATAATTGAATATCTTACACTAGCAATCGTAACCAGATTATGGTTTAATTCACTAAAAAAAATAACCTAACTAGACCAAAATTTCCATCCCAAATGATTTTTTTTACCTCACATGAAACCTTCCCTCAGAAATTATCCTGTATACACCATTGTATGGTATAAGCTTTTGTCCATTTGTTAGTGTGTTCTTTGTAGTTACACTTTAAACCAGGGGTCGACAACCTTTTTGGAGCCCCGATCAACTCTTACATGTATCATAAAGGTCCCGTGATCCTTCTTCGTTTCTCCACTCTACTTTTAATTCTTTTTTTGGGTGACCTGGTGGTCTAGGGGTAAGGTGTCGGACTTCTGTGCAAGGTAGCAGTCCTACCTTGACTGATCACACTATGACTCTATCTTACAAGCTGCACCATAGTGGAACTAAGCAAGGTAGCAGTCCTACCTTGACTGTTCACACTATGACTCTATCTTATAAGCTGCACCATAGTGGAGCTAAGCAAGGTATCAGTCTTACATTGACTGATTACACTATGACCCTATCTTTCAAGCCGCACCATAGTAGAACTAAGCAAGGTAGCAATCTTACCTTGACGGATTACACTATGACTCTATCTTTCAAACTGCACCATAGTGGAACAAAGCAAGGTATCAGTCTTACATTGACTGATTACACTATGACCCTATCTTTCAAGCTGCACCATAGTGGAACTAAGCAAGGTAGCAATCTTACCTTGACTGATTACACTATGACTCTATCTTACAAGCTGCACCATAGTGAAACAAAGCAAGGTAGCAGTCCTACCTTGACTGTTCACACTATGACTCTATCTTACAAGCTGCACCATAGTGGAACCAAGCAAGGTAGGAGTCTTACCTTGACGGATTATACTATGACCCTCACTAATAGGCTGTACCATAGTGGATATAGTGATAATATAATTTCCTCAAACGATCGACTGAAAACTGCTGAGAGATCGACCTTTTTACCGGCCCCTGCTTCAAACGATTATTCCTTCTAAAAACAATGTCATACTGACTGTAGCACTTCTTCTTCAATTAAGATTAGAAAGTGCTACTTTGATTGACTGTAATAAGTCCCTTTTGACACCGAGACGCACTCCAAGCTACGAGGATTGTGATGAGGAACAAATGAAGACGTCAGGTGGTTATGAAACCGTCATAACACGCCTACTCGACTCGAAATGAACAGTGGATGGGTAAAACATGATAAGTGGCTTATTTCACTCGCAGGAGTGCAGTTAATTATCTTGAAGGCAATCGAACTTTGAGTTTGGTTAGTCTGTAATGATTAAAATAAATTAATCTTGTCATTGTCCTCTTGTTCTTGAATAGACACTACCGTGTCACGTGTAGGACTACTGTCACGGGGGGAGGGGGGGAACTAATGGCAAGCTCGCTGTGGTGGCCGAACGGTGTAAGGCATCGGTCTCACAATAGACTAAACTGCTGTTAACGAGGTTTGAATCCCGGTAGGGTGTACTGAATGTGGTTTTCCCACTCTCCCTCCACGCAAATACGGGTGCATTCCTCTAAATTCAACCTTTCTCGTCACTAACCCATTAGCGTAATTAGTACACCAGCGTATAACCCCAATGGGTAGTAAGACACGGTGCTAAAAAATGCAGAATAATTTAGTTTAGTTTTCCGATCGAAGTGAAATAAGGGTGGGTGTTTTTTTTTTTTTCATGAATGCCCCCCCTCCCTACCTTCACGTTAATTCGGATACATTTCCTCTGAATTAACCCTCCTTATTCTTTCTCCACTGGTGTATATAAAATACATAAGGATCGGACTGGTAGTAAGACGTGGAGAAAAGAGATGGTGGGGGGGGGGGGAATGTCCTTCTAAGTCAATTAGTCCTACGTGAAGGACATTATCTAATCTAATAAATAAGCTTAGTTTATTATTTTAAAAGTAAAGTTAATGGCCTTTTTTTTTTCAAACATGCTCGGAATAGAGTGTGCATATATGTCTTATCACTCACTCAGGGACAACTATTTATTTTTACCCTCCACATATGTTTCGTGACAAGACTCACACATATTATCATGTCAAACATTATCCGCACCGACCTAGAATAAACACGTGGGAAGATTGTCTAATTGGACGACTGACAGGGAAGTTTGGCTTAAAGGAAGTTTTTTTTTTTAATTATCACGTATAACACCATTTTTTTTTATCGTATGGATTATGTGACCATGACGGACATGACATCCAGGTTCGGTCGCCTTATGTGTAGACAATTAGCCGCTCTGGTGACTCAGAACATTACCCAGAGTGCACCTGTGGAGGTTGTCTACACATCGTACCTGCAATGAGATGATGTGATGATAGTGAATATGGAGGTGTGAGCCAGTCAGTCTTAAACATGACTTAAGCCTAATACAACAACTCCTGGTGACTGTTGGGATAATTACCCATTATATATATATATATATAAGGTACCAGCCGGGAATCGAATCCAGGACCCCTAGGCTCTTAGCTGAGTGCATTGACCACTACGCCACTGGTTCGATTACAACAAGGCTTTTAAGATCTTTTGGTTCGCGTACCCCCAGATATAATCTATGTTTAAATGTGTGTGCCCAAAGATGTAGGTGCATGGTGCAAGTTAAACGTGGCCAATCTAAAAATCTACATCTAAAATAAATCACATCTAAAAATTGTATTAAATTATACATTTTACTTACTCCCTAAGACGTCTTCGCTCATCCCAGGTTGAATACCACTGCTCTAAAGAATAAGGACAAGGAAAGTGACTAGAGGAAGTGCACCTCCATTAGAAGGTCCACTAAGAGACCGGGACTGTTTGTACCATGGTACCAGCCTAGGACTTTCAGGACCCCGGTACTGGATCCAAATTTAACAAGTATAATCATTATTTTTTTGTAAAAGATGAAAGAAAATATGAATTTCAAGCAATAAAGTAAAGTGGTCATCCATATTAAGGATTTGTAGGTATAAGCCTACGCCTAATCCAAAAGTTGAGGCTCCCTTCGTTGGAACATACCGGAAGGATAAAAATCACTCATCGGACTGAGTAAAAAAGTGAAAATTTGACAAAGGCTGTCCCTACTCCGTAATGAGCAGGATTCACACCTTCACTGAACTACGTTACAGTTATACACGGGTTTATCACCCAGAGACGTAAGAACATACATATTATTGTGATTTTCGGTAAGTTTTATAATCGTTTGACTACTTCTGGAAACTGAAGAGTATTTCAGGCTTGATTTATACCTAGATTTTTTTACGAATGGACATTTTGTATTTTCTAAAAGATGCTCCAAACATATTTTTATGGGGTCAACATTGGATTCATTCTATTATATTATTAATGTTGGTTTATATTGAAAATATTCATAGATCACACGGCTTGACGTATGAATACCTGAAATAGATTTTGTAGTTTTTACTAGCTGTCAGTTATGTCCATTAGTAAGAAAATTGGGGTAGCCTATGAGTCTACTTAATTCAAAATTTCAGTTGGTTGATTGAAAAACTCTTAGAATAGGGGGTCTAGACTTTTCCCCCTCTTTTTTTAATCAGCACGTCTTACTACCCGTTCGGTTTATACTATGAGACGTCAACGTTGAAGCTGTATGCACCTGGGGGGTAGGCAACTCATCACTCCTCAGCATATAACAAGTGGAGTGTAGTGTAAATGATGATGATTATTATTATTATTATTATTATTAGCACCGCGTCTTACTACCCGTTCGGGTTGTACGCACCTACGCTAATGTGTAATGGTAGGGTGATTGTGAGATGAAATGAAGGACCTACAGTTTAACGTGGAATCCGAACCACGGTGGAGGCCTGGCATTCCCCACATTCACAAGATGTCTTGTCAGAGGTGAAGGAAGGGTTTGGTAATCAGATAAATCTGTGCCGGGACCGAGGATTGAACCCCGGC
>CABEEJ010005041.1:0-28739 GCA_901482245.1 Timema douglasi
GATGTAAGATTTCAATACTATTATGAATGAGTATTTAGTTAGATTATTTTATAAATACACATTAGGAGACGCAAAAGTAAGAATGAGTGGTAACTAGCGTTGTGATTGGCCCGAGCATATTATAAACTAAAACAATGAAACTAGTTAAGATATTCTCACATAGATGGCATGAGCAACGATCGTTTGGAAATTGTTATTTTCATCAAATACATCAACTGTTTCCGTCCGGGTCAGTTAACAGTTTAGTATGTCCATTCTATATATATCCTTTATCTATGAGTTTAGTAAAATGCCTCCATCTTTCTCTATCCTTCCTTGTTCCTTCTTTAATTTCTTCCATTACTCTCCTCTTGTTTTATTATCACATACAAATTAATTTTCAGACATAATCAGCAATTTCAAGACGTCTTATTTACATAAAGTACAAGCTATGAATGAATTATGCATAAAGGTTATAAATAATTCCATGTTAGAACAACCACTAAAAGTATCGTAGATAGTGAGGCCAACAAACCAGCAAAATAAACCCTCAGATAAGTTAGGCGCTGCTATACAGTATACACCTTATTAAACACCTCTCACTTGAATATTTTCTGTTATTTGCTCCTCCCAACTCTTTCTTGGCGTCCCCTGCGGTATTTTCCCCACACACTCCATTTCCATCCTCATTACATGCCCACCATACCATCTCAGTCTTGCCTTTTTTGTTGATGTTTGTGTATTATTTATTTATGAAAATGTAGCTAGTCTTTCTTCCTCTACTATATCATTTACTCCCTGTTAACACACTCTTTCCCGGATAACTTCATTCCTTATTCTATTTCTCCTCGTGGCAGCTAACATGCTATCCTTGGCCTCCAATTTCATGGTCTTTCTTGCATTCAATGTCCATGTTTATGCAGCAAATGTGACAATGGGTACAAACTACAAAGTATGCTTTCTACACATTGGCGGACCTACATTTTTTTGCGGCCCCTCAAGATTTAACTGTTATGGGGGGCCCCTTCTCAACCCGGTCTGGGTAACTATTGTTATTTTTTCCATTGGGGTTGTTCCACGAGAGATCACCACACATTAAGAAACATTTTTAACTACTACTTAGATTTTTATTAAAATTGCTGTAATGGATTATCTCACATGTCAAAAGTCACTTGTGTAAATTAAAATGTCTTATACCTTTCTCAAAATATCGCATTCATAGTTCCTTTTCTTCCTCTCCTGTCATCAACGTTTTCCCGTCTTCATCTATCATTATAATTTCTTGTCTTTTCTCTCTTCTCCTGTTTCTTACTTTTCATTTCCTCAAATACATGCATAGCCAAATAATTTTAAATTAGGTACTTGTTTGGTTAATATTTACTTCTTGGTGAAATTACAAAACTGTTTTTTTTTTGTAATTTACAGAGTTTGCGGATTATTATATTTTTATTTCAGTAAATAACATATAAACCTAATTTTAACTCAACTAGAATTAAAAAAAATAAATCTTGAACTGGTTTTGTATATGTTTAAAAATACGACAAGGATCAAAGGACCAAAGCGTGATGCTCAAGTTTATCGTCTGCTTCATTGTGTGTATGGAAAGGAGGGGAGGGGGAGCAGATTTAACGGTTTATTTCAATGTTCTTATGCGAAAACATGTCTCCGATGAATAAAAGTGTTATTGTTTGAAAATAGTGAGCTATTATTATACCACACTTTCCTCAAGAAACATTTACATTAAAGGATATACAATTCAGTTTTACAGATAAAAACTTAACAAACACGAATAAAATCTTCAATATATTTAAACATGAAGTTATCATCCATGTTGTTTACAGTCTGCCAAGACTACACTTATATTTAAAGTTGGCTATTAGCTTATATATTGTTTTGGTATATTATATTGAAAGTTCGATAAATATAATGAATAAGGTATCTTAAAACTTGATTACATTAATTTGTTTGAATGACAAACTTTGTGTGGTTGCCATACGTTCAAACGATCACTTAGGTTATAGGCTTGTAGAAAGTATTATTACATTACAATTTTTTTTTAAATTTGGCTCAGATTTTGTATATTACTTTCAGAAACTATATTATGTTGAAAGTTTAATAACTCTAATTAAACAAATTAGCTAACTAGCAAATTAGCTGTAGTACATTTGTATGAATTGCCTTGTCTATAAGGCTTACGTTCAGATTATAGTTAAGTTTATGGGCTTGTAGGAATTACGGTATCTACAAACCCTCATTTTAGTACGAATCCCAATTTGTATAACCATTATTTTGTGCCAAAATTCTATCATATATATAATATTTTGGTAGGATGAACGGCCATTTAGAACGGAAGTAGAAATTACTTTCTGGAAGGTCTTTTATCCTACTTAAACACCACTATAAGTTAGGATTCTGGTACGAGATAAAGCTTTCCAAACGAGCTTCTTTCAAAAATAATCGTATATATTAGCCTACATCAACTTATTTAAAGAAAAAAACTCACCAGTTTCGAACTTTGTATGCTCTTCAAAGCTTTTACTAACACATTTATTTCATTTAACTAATCGTAATCACAAATTAATGTATCTCATATATTAAATCAAATTAATGAACGATGTCAAAATGCCACGTTGCCTTGTAAGGGTGTAAGAGAGAGAGAGAGAGAGATACCCGAAAGTTTCTATATTTATTACACAATGGTATGCAGACAGTTCGAAAATTTGAGCCACAAATGTCTATCCAGTTAGATTATAAGGATAAATGCAGAACACCAACACTACAAACAACCTAGACTGGCTTATTTGCGCACTAGTGTAGTTTAAAGTAGTAAAACCCTAGTTTATAATCAATAAAGTATCAATATAAAATAAAAAAAATCAATTTATAAAAATTCCTAGTTGATAGTACTACATGAAAAAAACCCCAAAAAACTGCTAGGCCTGAATACCTACTATCTAGTTTAAAAAATAAATAATTAGGCCTAAATAAATAAGCAACTAAGCCAGCAGGACAGCGGCGCAGTGTGATGACCTCTTCCTTACGTTACCTCATCCAAACTCCTACCTCACCCAAACCGTCACACACAAATCACTCATCTCAGTGCAACCCTTGTCACCAGCGCAACCCACGGATAGGCGTGACACTTTAATTCACAAAAAAATTCTTGCTACAGTCGTTGATACGGGGGGGAAGGGCTAGCCCATCAAACCCATCCCCCATCCTCCCATATCATATTCCTATCCCAAATCTCACTCAAACCCTAAAACCCAGACATCTCATACATAGTCACGCACAAAACGCAATCACTCCCTTATCCTCACCTTCCCCATCCTAGGAAAATAAAATCCTAACTCCAACCGAGACCTATCATGATCACTCACGTTCATTATTTCCCCTCACAAGGTATTATAATATGTGTTCACCTGTAGTTTTAAGACAGCATCATTCATTGGTTCCACGTCATGGTATAATGTATTCATATCACAAGGCTAAGGGTTACGACAGGGACCTGGGCCTCAAACAGAAAATCAGCCTCGTATTCCTTTACAGGACAGGCGACTCCATGTCCTCCCTGACAGGTCCGGAATGGGCAACAGCCGAACGGCGTTCTTCCAACCCAGTATTCTGGAAATTGAGACTTGTAGACTCTGACTGCGACCCCTATATAGACACGGTCGGCGGTGAGTAATGGGACCCCTCCTTCCCAGTATAGGTACAGCTCTGTATGACGTAATATTATGGACGTGATCAATAGCCAGTCAGTGATAAACATAATAAAATCTATTTTGGTTTATGTCTGTTTCTTTGTACACCGATTCTTACCAACCGTTCAGTATAACCACATTTATTTACGTCAATGGGATAGGAGTGAGGAAGGCAGAATCCAGGGTAAATGTACCTATATTTGCGCAGAAAAAAAGGGGAGGGTGGTGCGAGAGGGATGCATACAAGGGCAAAATAAACCTCAGTACACCTAACTGGGATTCGAACCCAAGTATATTGGAAGAGGATGGTTGTTTAGAGTTTAAGGCTCGATGACCACGGCTAAGACTCTATCCTTCTGACCTTGAAACTGTTGTAGAAAACCTCCATGTCCTCTCCTAGCTGTGCTGAGCGGTCCATCACTTCCTTGTGCAGCTCTTCTAACAGATGTCTGTTGCCCTGGTAGCCATGGTGGGGTCGCAACCTCCCCTCCAGCTCACCTACCCTCAACAGACCTACGTAACAGAGCAGTAATAGAATCGATCACCGATTGGCCGATTGATAATTTTATGATCTATATATTCGTATCAGAGTATTTAATGTTCGAGCTTGTAAACACTGATATTATATAACTTAGCTTATGTTGCAGGCAAGTAAACAGTAGACAGACAGCCTTAGGGGAGTTTCGACTAGCTTCTTGAGCCGGGTTGAATCCTTGGGCACTGGGGACCGCTAGTGACAGTGCTCAGTGATAACCAGCCCTGTGTCGGTAGTGGTCAGTGCACCTGGATACGAGCCTAGGGGGTCCCGGGTTAAACTCCCGGCTGGTACTTCGGGTATTATTCCCGAAAAGAGTGTTACCCCAACCGTCTCCAGGGCTTGGTTAGTTAGTCTTAAGTTATGTTGGAGTGTTGTTTCCACTGGTTCCAAATACTCACACTCATTATCACCCTCATACTCACTACCACCATCATACTCACTATAATAATCATACTCACTATCACCATCATACTCACTATACTCCTCATACTCATTATCACCCTCATACTCATTATCACCCTCATACTCATTATCACCCTCATACTCACTATCACTATCACCCTCATCTCATAGAGACAAGGAAAGAGCCTCCAGGAAACTATTAGTACATTCGGACGTCCCCTGGAAAACGGTACATTAGTACTGGATAATCTTTCCACTACTGGGCTACAAGTGATGTAGCTCAAATGCACAATATATATCAGTCCTCAGTGATAACAGCATTCCTTTCCAAGCGAGATCCTACTAAGCAACTCACTTTAAACATGTCCGCTGTAAAGGTTACAAGATAGAGAGTAGGTTTCCCTAACACTCGAAGTGAACCTAGTCCACTGTATTAGAAGATTGTTTACAACTAGGCAATATGAAAACATTCGCTTGGACAAAATTGTATTATATTATACGTTTTCTTTGTAATTTGCAATTTGAGTAAGCTTATTTGGGAGGCGGGGGAGATTGGTTTAAGGGAAGTGGGTGAGGCTAACTGAACCTGGTTTTGTGAAAGTTGGTTGCTTGATACTCAAAGTGAGTTTTTGTCTGCTCTCTAATAAAATCACGTTTAAAGTTTAAACTGTTTTTCTAAATGCCTGCCTTATAGGGATGTTACTTTAGATTGCACCTAGCGATCCTAGTGTCGAAGTTCTCAAGCTCTCAATGAGAGCAGCCATTTTAATCTGTAGAGTGTAGGTTGGTGTATACATTGTCTGTGAGCTAGGAAATACAACTAACAATACCTAAGATCCTTTATATTCATTGTTGATCTCTCTCAGAACTGTGTAGAGTGAAAGGGCTTTCCCGTTATTTTTTAACAATGTGCTTTATATTTTTAATCTCATTAATACTGCACAAAATATAATTTTAAATTGGTTTGGTTTTGAATTACACCTTTATGGAATGGGATTTCTAGTATCATTATTTAATAACAAATTAAATATTCATACATATGTACCTAATACCAACGTTCTCTTACGGGGTAGCCAAGAAACTGTGCATATAGCTCCGTACTTAATCCATCCTCACTAACTTACTCCACACTTCCCTATCCTTGCATACTCCCTTCGCTTCAACAACTTCCATAACCCGAGTAATACATTTTATTTTATTCTTAAAACTCTTTATGTTTCTACTTTCACACATTCGTCTACCGCATTTAGCCACGTCTTACATTTATTTATTTCTTATCAAATTTTATATTGCTACCCGCCTACCTTCTCTCTTCTTCGACTGAAACTCGGAGAGAAAATTGGCGCGTGATTCTCTCAGTGCTGCCAAACTCGCCTCGTGAAAACGGCGCAGATTAGACTGCGCATGCTCATTCGCTGATGTCCTTAATTTGACCACCGTGGTAAAGAATTCTGCGAAGATATTTCACGGAAAGTTTAGTCACTGGACCAAAACAAATTATTTAACGAGTTAAATAAATGGTATTAAAATCAAGTAGCTAAACTCTGGTATCGTCTAAATACTCTGAGTAAAATACAAATAGCGATAACAATAATTTGATTATATTGACGAAACCTGTCACTTTTATAGCGCGGGAGCACACTTATTTTGTTTTCAACAAGGTTACCAACCTAATTTTGTAACATTAGTTTTTTTCATTGTTAAATTACTAAGAACACATTGTTTCTGCTTTAACACTATAAAGCCCACACCAACGATCACGCAGTTTGAGACATCAGGCTCGAAACAGTGGATTGTCGATGACGAAAAGGAAGGTTGAGTGAATTGAAGCGGTGGTTTCCCTTTTGCAGTTTTTCCCCCCATTACCTTTCCACGAAAATGTGGGTGCACTTCCACAAGGCCACTCTTCTCAACTAATTACGTAAACTAAGCCATTGTTTAACCGTAGTGTTAAACGGTAAAAATAAAAAATTAAATTTTATTTATATTTATATTTTAAACTAGTTTGGGAAAGCTATTTATATACCTATCCTGAGAGGTGGGAGTCTACATTGACTAATTACACTATAACCCTAGATTATAAACTAGGCCATAGTGGAACCAGGCAAGGTAGCAATCCTACCTCTACTGATTACACCATGGTCCTATCATATAGCTTAGACCATAGCGGAACCAGGCAAGGTAGACCTTTCAGGGTTAACAAAGAGTACCTTGGACCTGCTCCAGCCAGACGTCAACGCATTGAGCGTGGTAGTATTTGACCTTGAGCAGAATTTCCTCCATAAAACTGTCGAACTCTGGGTGGATCAGTTCCGTCTTAAGCACGGGCCTGTTAGACTTACTTTGGTAGAAATCCTGCAATCAACCATGGCAAGGGTAATTAAGTGTACACTGTGTTGTGTCCGGATTCTCTACTTATGCGCCACCGCCTTCCTATGTACCCTTCTCATTTGCATCGGCAAGGACGTGAATAATTATACATGCATACATACATACATACATACATACATACATACATACATACATACATACATACATACATACATACATACACACATACATAACATACATACATACATACATACATATATATATATGCATACATACATACATACACATACATACCTACATATATACACCTAATCACGCCGTTCCCTTGAGGGATAGGCAAGAAACTGTACACATGGCTCAAAAAACAATACCATACTTAATTCATCACTAACTTCCTACACACTTCCCTATCCTTGCATACTCCCTTCGCTTCGACAACTTCCCCTACACCTTCCTTTTGATCCACACACTCTACCATTTGCTTCGTCCCTCGATCCACACTCATCCTCTCAACATGTCCAAAACCAACGTAAAACGTGTATTTAACAATGACCTATCAGATTCACTTTCAAACCATACTCCTTCAGCACCCATTCATCACTGAATCTGTCCATACGAGTTTTTCACATACATTTCTTAGATATCTCATTCACACCGCATTCACATAGCTCTTTTGTTTCGACTGACAAACCCACGCTTCAAATCTATAAAACAATGTTGGCGTTAGCACACTTTTATGTACCGCCATATTTACCTCTTTCAATACTATCTCACACTTTGCAATAGTCCACATACATCCAAATACTCTCCGAGATGCATTCACACACTTGTCGATTTCACCAGCCATCCTTCCATTCTTACAGAGCATTCTGCCCAGATACACAAACTCATTAACTTGTTTTAAAAGTTTTTTTCATTTATACTAAGCTGACAATCATTTCCTGACCTGTCATTATAAAAAAAATTATCATCTTAGTTTCGGAAACATTTATACGAATAACAATTCCTGCTGCCACCACATTCAAACGATTTAATGCATTCTGCAAGCTACTTTCACTCTCAGCCATTACTATGCCATAATCTGCACATAACAGCACTCTCACATTCACATTGTCCATTTGTATACCAACCTTGTCCTCAGAAGCATCCCTCATACACTTGTCCACGAATACATTAAACAACTTTGGAGACATAACACAACCTTGTCTAATACTCTGTTTAATGTCAAACCATTCGATCAAAGCTCCACCCACCCTAACGCACGCATTACTTCCATCATACACTGCCATAATTCCATTTACTAACCATACATCCACACCATACGCTCTCAGAACCCATAACATACTTCTTTTCACCCGATCGTACACTTTCTTCAAATTAACGAATGCACAATAAATTTTCTTCTTTACTGCCATACATTTCTCAATCACTTGCTGCAATGCAAATATCTGGTCCAGTCAACATCAACTTGGCATGAAACCTCATTGCACACCCCAAAACTTGTCCACGGTTTTTTCACACACCCTTTAAATTAAAACTCTCCCAAAAACTTTGTCTGGAATACTCAACAAACAAATTGCCCTATAATTCTTACATTCGCCCTTACTGCCTTTGCCTTTGTACAAAGGAACAATGATAGCATTCTTACAGTCATCAGGAACATTCGAAATCCCAACACACACATTGAATAACTCACACAATCTGGAAAGTTGTTTCATGCCTCCACACTTAAGCGTTTTACTCGTGATCCCTTCTACGCCCACAACTTTGGCATTCTTTAACACTTTCATAGCTTTTAGCACCTCAATCTAGTTGATTATTTCACTCATCATAACATATTCCCTATTTTCTACTAATTTATCTACGTTCTCACTACAAAATTGATCAAAGTGATCACTCCATTGCTCTCGTATAATGTTTTCATCCAATACCATTTTACCACGTTCATTATGAATGCTATAGGTCTTTACTTGCACTCCTTGTTTCGTTCTCTTTACTCACTCCTAGAAAAGATTCTTGTTTGCTTCAAAATCGCTCTGCTTTCTTTCTTCTTCTTTTAATCTAATTTGCTCTTTACTATATTCTTTGCATTCATTTTTTTTTCTTTTCATATATCCCACAATCTCTTACATTCTATTTCACTCTTCTTAGCAATCATTTGTTTGTATGCTTCTTTCTTTTCTTTCACTGCTTCTTTCACCTGTTTATTCTACCAAGTATCACTTTTTAATTTTCCCACCACCGCAGAGGCCCCCCCTCCCCCCCACACACACATCTTTCACGCACTCAAATACAGCCTCTTTTATTCTATTCCAAACAATTTCTATATCCTTAGCATTTAGTTTGACATTCCATTTATGCTCTTGTAAATACATCCAAATTGTCACCAAGGATGCTTTTGTACCCCTCCCACCTCCTTGGATCCAAGGATGGAAGCCATTCGCCATCGCCTCGTCCTTACGCAACCATGTTGCCGTGTTAAGCTAACGACTGACGACTGCAGGGTGTACTTTTTCCCTCCATCTTATATTAAATTACACTTGTGTCCAACTCACACAAGCCGCTTCCTGGATCTCCCCTAGCGCGTCCCACAGGATGACAAACACCCTGGCCAGGAAGCTCTCGACGTCGCGGGCTGGCCCCAAAGTTCCAAGCAATGCCTCGCGATAGTCCGGAAAGCGACGGGTGCCTCGGGCCAGCTTCGGCTGGAGAGCTTCTCTTTGCCTCTTCTCATTGGATAGCTGGAGAAAGGCCGGCTGACCGCTGGATTGGCCATCGCTTTCGTCTGTTAGAGTCGGGACCATAAGCCACGTTTACAACCGTGTGGGTAGTTTCTTATCACTTTCAAAGAAATGTTCACAGATTCCTCTGTCTAACTATGTCTCCAACTGTACTGTTGTATCACGACGCAGTTTCAAACCTCACCTTGATATATTTCTACAGCCCGCAGAAGGTATTGTTGCCTGTTCTCAAGCTCAGAAAACACACGTGGCCACGTATCAGCCATATGTCCGCCGGGCGTATCCGTCACCGCCGCCGCTAGCCGAGCCTCCAGCAGCTTTCCCTGCCGCTTCAAGGTCAGCGTATCTCTCTTAATGGCTGCCTGGACCCTGCTGATAACGCCCACCACCAGATCGCTGAACTGAAGCTCTTCCATCACAACTGACAAACTGTGCATGGTTAATCAAAACATCAGTTTAGCTCATCACCTTGGGAGTATAGCTATATATGGTATACTGATCAAATATTAGAAGAGTTAGTCCAACAGCTATTCAAGTTTATAGGGTAAAATCAAGTTCAAACATTTTATTTAAAATTTGGGATATACCATTATGTGCCCCNGCGTGGGAGCTCGGTTCAGACTTGACTGTAAAGTTTGGTTGACACACTCCGTATCCGCAAGGTCTATAATCCGTAACCCCACGGCAATATATGGCTGTATACATTGAGTCTTGGTCCTTAAGTCAATACTCTTCACGAGACTTTGCTTATCTACAAATTTATGCTAGGACGGGGTGAGGTAACCAAACTAATACGTCCTTGGGTAATGGGTGTTATATCTGTTGATGGTAAGGGGGAGTAATATGGTATGGTTCTCGATTATTTAACTACAGTCAAGTCTCATATGAATGTTAACATATTGCTGTTGATGAATATACACTACTCATTTCCATGCAATATATATTTTTTTATTAATAGTCTTCCTCATTGGAGGGGGAGACCACTTTGATTCAGATAGGGATGATTACCTCCATCACTCTGGTAGCTACGCCCCTACGTTCAACTGGTCAGATAGATAGTTTATTTCTTACCTTTCCTTAATATGGTTGACCTTGTTTGGGATTAGCTAGAAAGCCTTATTCCCCATATTTTCTTGATATACCTTGCTCAACTTCTTCAAGTAATAACTTTTATCTCACCTTTCTTTGGTCTTGTCGACCTTGACCCTGACTTTTTTGACCGAGGAGTCCTGAATATCCTCGATTCGCCTGAGGATAGCACTCGCCTCCTCTTCCAAGTCCTCATCCAGCTCGTCCAGCTGTTCCGCGAACATTTCCGCCTCGTTGGAGCTGTAGTTACCGCCTTCAGAGAACAACCTGAGGGTGACACGTTCAGAAAAAATGGTCGAAATCAGAGTGGTCATGAAATGGTCACGCAAGAAGATGATCCATTGCGAAAGGAGGATTGAGGAAATAATGCCAATTGTCAAACATTGTGATGACAGATCAAATAAAAGTGTTGAGCACTATCGTCAACGGAAAGACACTCGTCAGAGAAAACCCGAGGATATATTTCTGCTGTCGTTCTTTTCCGGCTTTATTCATTATACAGGCCACGATTACTTGGCTTCCCACCTCTACAAACTTAAATTATACACCATAACCTTGTCAATGCAAACTAATTGGGACCAAAGAGTGTTCGGATTAGCGAAAATTCTGATTAAATTATTTTCCACTCTCCCTCACACACATTAGAGTAGTTTAGTATGTCTACATAGGTTCATATAGCCCATACGGGTAATAGATGCGATGCTAAAATAAACTACTCATGCAAATGGTAAATTCGATCAATAGTTTCATTACTACATTAACTAGTGTAGCCATTTACCTAAAGAGTTGGCTCAGTTACAGCGAGATCGACTATTGGGGTCAACCTGACACTAGAAACTGGACATTGTTATAGTCCAGTCCAGCAGGGATGTACATTGAACATAGATGTTGAAGGCTCGATGTTTTCTCATAGATGATTTTCAACCATCAATGTTTTGTAGCGATGTCCGAGACAGCGATATGTGTGTTTGTTTTAAAAATAGTAATTTTTTATTATTAGTTTTTGATACAATTTTTTGAGTTAATATATGAGTTTGATATTCATTTATTACAAATACACTTCAGCTACAGTTTCAGTTGGTTTGATAAATATTAGCGATGTTTTTGGTTTTATAACACCGATGTTTTTTTTACATCTATGTTACTTTACTAATAGGGATGTCGATTTTTCTCCTCAATGTTTATCCAAATTATAGTCCTATTTGAGTGCACTAGATGGCTTTCTATTTGTTTTTTTGAAGAGAGATGCGACCCCATTAGTGTAAATAAGCATCTTTGGACATGTGTCAAGCATTTAGTCTGGTTTTCTGGTGCTGGGGAGCTTGGGGTTTGAATATCAGTTGGGTGTATGAGAGTGTTTTTTTCCCAAACGGTTTCCCACTCTTCTTCCACGCGGGAAAATTTCCAGGAGAATTTTACCTTACTTTTCCCTAATTCTGAACTGTAGTAAACCCAGTGGCTTTTGACTTTATTAAAAATAAAAACAATATTGTCATTAAATGATCCTGAACATTTTTGGCTTCGAGATTATGCTGAATCTATGTTTTATGTGATTCCAAACACAAAAAAGTGGTTTTTACGATTCTGTCTGTCTGTCTATCTGTACACCCTAAGGGATAGAGCTGAGAAGGTTTGATGGATTTTATTCAATTTTTTGATTTTGTCTCTAGCCCCAAATTAAGGATGGTTTATAGACTTCTGATTTTAATTTTGTTTTAATATTTCCCCGACATATCGAATATTAAGCTCAAAAGATTGCCTTAAATAAAACTCCAAATGATTTCTAGATTCATTAAATTTTCAAAAATTGTCTGGAGAAGACCAATAGCTTTTAGGGCCATCAAAAAAAATCTAGCGGAGGGCAACTCCAGATAAATTTTAGATTGTTGTAATTTTGAAGAATTTTCTTGCGATAAGCACGATTTACAGTTTTTTTTAAAACCTTTAATTTTTAAAAATTGGCCAGTAGAAGAGCACTTCAAACATCTATTTTAAAAAAATCCAGAAGAGGGCCATTTCAAATAGCTTCCAAGCAGATCCAATTTTCAAAATATTGCCGAGTGAAGACCACTTCAAATAGATTTTAAAGGCATCTCATTTTCGAGAAAATTCAGGCGAGGGGGAATTTAAATAACTTCTAGAAACAACCAAATTTAAAAACATTTCAGGGGGAAGACACCTTCAAATAGCTTTTAGAAAATTTAAATTAAAAAAACTCTGGCTGAAGACTTTTTAAATTAGCCTCTAGGCTATAGAGGCATCAAAATTTAAAAATTTCCTGAAGGAGAAATACTTCAAGTAGCTTCTAGGAAAATCAAAATTAAAAAAAAAAATGGAAAGAGGACTACTCGAAACAGCTTTTAAAATAGTATAATTCCCAGAAATGTAGGTAAGGACCACTCCAAATTAGTAACAGTGAAAGTGGGGGAGTGGGGTGTAGGTGAAGTTACTGCCTCTTCTGGAATAAATTAGATGTATTTCACACCTTGTGATATCCTCAAAACTGAAGCTGAAAATTTTGCATCAAACTTCAAATAGCTTCTAAGGACATACTTTTTTTTTCTTTTAAGTGCCAGGCAGAGGACAGTTCTAAATAGTTTCTAGAGGCATCGAATTTGAAAAAATTTCTGGGATGGATGCAAATAATTTTTTTAAATTAGTCAATAAAAACTCCAAATAGCTTCTAAAATTATCCAATTTTAAAAAAAATGTCAAGGTGAGTATAGTTCCAAACAGCATCCAAATATATAGAATATTTAAAAAAAAACTGCTGGAGAAGACCATTTTAAAATCTTCTAGAGACATCTAGTTGTCGAAAAAAAGTAAGGTGAGGATTACTCTAAATTGCTTCAAGGGGCATCAAAATTTAAAATATTTCTAGGAGAGGACAACTTTAAATAGATTTTAAAGGAATACAATTTTTTTTTAATTCAATATGAGAACTACTCAAAATAGCTTCTAAAGGCATTTAATTTTTTAAAATTTGCTCAAGGNAAAAAAAAACAGGAGAAGACTACTATTAAAAACCATTCCATACTCAAAAATTGTGAGGGGGATCACTCCAAATAGCTTTTAGGGATATCCAAGGGATCATCAAAGAACTTTAAGATTCTCAATTAAATCTCTAGACTGCTATGAGCATTTAGAACACAAGGTTTTCTGATGATACTTTCTTCGATGAGACTTACAGAAAAACTTTAAAGACATTTGAGAAATTAACTAAAAATCCTATCAGTTAAACAAAGACCAGTATTTTGATGCTAAAATGACAGCCAGGAAAACAAATACTTTTAAATAAATAAAGAAAAATTAAATTCAGATAAATGTGTCAATTCCTTATTTCAAGGTATTGTCAAACGATTAGAAAAAAAGTTACAGCCGAAGATAATATGTTTAAATTTGACGTTGACATAAGTGATTTCAGTTTTATCAAGTTCTTTTCTATGTTTTAAGGAGAATTAGAAGGATAAATAAGTTTTTTTAATATGAGTATTTTAGTATACTTTCTAACAACCTTGCACTTTCAGGACTGGTTTCAGACCATTGATGTGGAAAATGTATTTTCAAAATTTATGAAGGCTACCAAAGACTAGCGTGACTCCTGTCACAAGTAGGCCTACCTATTGAAAACGAACTTTTTATAAACGGATTCGGGCCAAGAATAAACTACAATTATTCAGGACCACCTGGATAAGTTGATGCTTTAATATATTGAACAATTCGGGTGTTGATCTAATGATTGAAAAAACTGCAAAACTTTATGTATTATTATTATTATTTTTAGCATCGCGTCTTACTACTCGTTCGGGTTATACGCACTTACGCTAATGTGTAATGATAGGGTGATTGTGAGATGAAATGGAGGACCTACAGATTTAACGTGGAATCCGAACCACGGCGGAGGCCTGGCATTCCACACATTCACAAGTTGTGATCAATACATGTATTGTCAGAGGTGAAGGAAGGGTTTGGCAGTCAGATAAATCTATGCTGGGACCAAGGATTGAACCCCGGAACCCCAGCACAGAAGTCACCTTACCCCTGGACCGAAAAGCTTTATGTAAAAAGGTATAATAAGTGCAAAAATGGTAAAAAGTTAATATAATCAAAAGGGATGAAAAGGGTAAGTAAAATTAGTTAAAGTATCAAAGGAATAAAAGAATTAAAAGGGCTATAAGGTAAAAAGAAAAAACTCCAAAAATTCAACAAAAATTCTGAAAAGGTATATGAGGTAAAAAGGGTAAAAGTGGTAAAAGGGATATAAACAGTAAAAGTGCCGAAAGGGCTAAAAAAGTAAATATTATCAAATATGATATAAAAGTTTAATATGTAAAAAGAGGCAAAAAGGAAAAATTGCTAAAATTGCTAAAAAAAAGATATATAGGACAAGAGGGGTAGAAGCAATAAAAGGGTAAAAGCACCAAAAGGGCAAAAATAACAAATGGGTTAAAAGGAGTCCAAAAGGCAAAAAGTATAAAAATGCCAAAAGGTTTCAAACGTGTAAAAATATTAAAAAGTGCTAAAAGGCTAAAAAGCACATTTAGTGCAAAAAAACCTAAACGGAAGGAAAATGGTGAATGGGATTAAAAGGCGTATAAAATTCTAATATTTTTGATTGTATCTACTTTTTACTCTTTTTGTCCCTTTTGCACTTTTTACAACTTTGTAACCTTTCTAACCTAAAATAAAGCGGTCTTTTCCTCTTTGTGCTTTTTTTTTTGTTTATTGCCCTGTCAGCACTTTGTACCCTTTTAAACTGTTTTACACCTTTTACCCGTTTTATTTACCGTCTTTAACCTTATTTCAAAGTTGGATTCAGCGAAATGGGGGAGGTTGTACTCCACATTTTCAAAACTAATTCAAACACCTACTTACAACAATGTGGTATATAAAAACATTCAGCAGAAAGATAACTGTACCGTAACATAAAATGTGATAGTTTTAAATTTTAAAATGGAACTCTGGGAAATAGGAAGTGGGGTGTTAACAGAAAACATAGCTTTTAGTTGCGATGATAAGGAATGGTCAGAAATATAGTGCCAAATAGCCAAATAGTTGGTAAATATTTAAATTTTCTAATTTGCACAACATAACACATTCAAGCAAACTAACTCGTGGTGAGAAACTCATAATGGCTTCCTTTAACAAACCTGTATTTGACGTCATGTTTTTTTGTTTAAAAGCCATGAATTATTTTAGCGAGTGGATTAAGAGAGTTTTAATTTTTGATATATTTGGTACGTATCCGTTTTCATCGCCGACTGGTGAGAGTGTTTGTCTACGTGTCTTGGATACCCTGGTTTCGGATGGTACCAGTCATATGGTATTTGGTAATAGTGACCTGTTAAGTTAGTTTATATGTGATGTGTTGCTATTGCTTTGTGTTTGAGAATAATAACTATACGTATTTATTAAAACATAATACGTACAACTAAATTAAAATAGTATGAATCCTGTTTACTTTATGGCCTTCATGAAATTGAGGTTTGACTCTCGGATCCAACTTATCTTGTTACAGCACTCCTCTCGAAATTCAGACAGTATGTCCTTCAAACCATCACCGAAATGTTGGTACTTTTCCTCCATCTGAATTAAACAAGTTGTGTTACAGATATTAATTAAAATAATAACCACATTATTAGCACCGTGTCATACTAACCGTTCGGGTTATACGAACTTACGCTAATGTGTAATGGTAGGGTGATTGTGAGATGAAATGGAGGACCTAGAGTTTAACGTGGAATCCGAACCACGGTGGAGGCCTGGCATTCCCCACATTCACAAGATGTCTTGTCAGAGGTGAAGGAAGGGTTTGGTAATCAGATAAATCTGCGCCGGGACCGAGGATTGAATCCCGGACCCCCGGCGGAGAAGTCTTGACACTTTACTCCTAGACCACCAGGTCACCGACCAATGACCATATTAATCCATCAATCACCAGATAATGGTAAATTACTTTTCAGTGTAAAAAAAAAACACTATCTCATGTAGAATAATACCTGTTCCTGGAGGTTTCTTAATATACCTGATTAAGATTTTCTTTAATTTTGTTCGTCTTGATCTCGGAATCAACTTGATTTTCTGTTTCAGATAAGTCATCTTCAATCTGGGACACCCTGAGTTTTAGGGTCGCGCGTAATCCCCTTGTATTATCTCTTAGCTCGTCCAAATACATTTCTACTGCCTGGCAACACGAGAACAATACAGGAGTGGATTAACAACATAACACAGACAAGATGGACATGATACATAATAATTATAAACAAGGTGTGTTTACATTGGTGTCTACGCTTTAGTTGCGTCACTATAATTATAAACAAGGTGTGTTTACATTGGTGTCTACGCTTTAGTTGCGTCACTATAATTATAAACAAGGTGTGTTTACATTGGTGTCTACACTTTAGTTGCACCATATTAATTATTATTGTAGAGTTTCTTAATTAGTGATTATCAAGGATAGGCAAACTATGGCTCGCGGGCCTGGTGGGTTCAATACGGCCCGCGGGTTGCATCGTATTCCATACTGGAAGCTCATTCTCAGTTCCACTCATCTCACATCACACCGTATAAATCTTCCGAGCTCACTCAAAAACTTAGCTTGGTAAGTAACTAAGGTATTTATTATTGTTATATACCTGCCTCAGTGGCGTAGTTAGCTAATGCGCTAGTATCGTGTTGAGCTATACTGCCGAGGACGGGAAGATCGAGGTTCGAATCTCGGTCGGGTGAACTGGGGGTGGTTTTTCCTAAATTGTTTTCCACTCTCCCTCCACGCAAATGCAGGTTAACTTCCTCTAAATTCAACCTTCCCTATTCCTAACCCATTAGTGTAATTGGTATTTAATCGTATAACCCAAACGGGCAGTAAGATGCGGTGCTAAATAAAAAAATATATTGTTATACATTCTAATTGTATTTAAGGTTATTCATCTTATACTTTTATGTGTGTTTAAAGAATTTATTAGGAAAATTAATGAATACTAGTCTTTGGTCCTTCAATTTATATTATCTTTCGCGCTAGTCATGTTGAGCTAGACCACCAAGAACGGGGAGATCAAAGTTCAAAACTCAGTCGGATGAACTTTTTTTACCTAAATGTTTTTTTCAATCTCACTCCACGCAAATGTGGGTTCACTTACTCTAAACTCAAACTTACCCATTTCTAATCCATCAGCGTAATTAGTACTTAAGCGTATAACCCAAACGGGCTGTAAGACGCGGTGCTAATTAAATAAAAACAATAGTATATTTTATTTGGCCCTCTTGTAATTAAGTTTGTACATCCCTGTCGTAAAGCATCAAACTTGCATTCAAACTTTTTTTATTGAATGTTTAGCAAAAATATGATACAGATTCTTATGAATTTCTTTATTAAGGAAGTGAATCAAAAAACTTTACAAGATTATCTGTCCAGGGTTAGACCAATTTAATATCTGAAGATGACTGTGGAAAACCTTTTCCAAGATGCTTTGGCTGTTCTTGTGAGTTTAACAGTATTATATGGTAGCTTAAGGTATTATGGTAACATTGGTCTTAAACTAGCTCGTCTCTTTAGCTTTGTTGACGATCAAAAAATTAAAATATACGACAACACGTTGAGTTTGCTTAAAATTTAATTATCCACGATTGAATGTGATCATAAATACAGGTAATAAAGTCCTCTAACGGAGATTGGTTAAACCATTAAAGTGTCAAGACGTCACTTTACTGCAAATATTTAAAGACTACAAACAAAACTAATCACGCATTGGCCTATTATTTTTGTTAGAAGCAATAGTAAATGTAAAACAAGTTCAAATTAACCGAAACTACGTTCTCATTGGTTGAAGCAATTATTTTCCGTGTAACAATACCTGAAAATATAAATGAGGTATATTTTAGAAAATGTTTTAAACGTCGTCGTTATTGTTGTTATTGCATTATTATTATTATTATTACTAGTACCGTGCCTTACTACCCGTTCGGGTTATACGCACTTACGCTAATGTGTAATGGTAGGGTGATTGTGAGATGGAATGGAGGACCTACAGTTTAAAGAGGACCTACAGTTTAACGTGGGATCCGAACCACAGTGGAGGCCTGGCATTCCACACATTCACAAGATGTCTTGTCAGAGGTGAAGAAAGGATTTGGTAATTAGATAAATCTGTGCCACGATCGGGGATTGAACCCCGGACTCCCAGCACTGAAGTCTGACACCTTACCCCTAGACCACCAGGTCACCCTAAACGTTGTTAAATAATGTAGCCTTGATTCGTTTAGTAATCAATCGTGAGCCTAGCATAATGAATCTCAAGGTACTATATATACATGGTAGAACAAATGAGGCTAACCAACTTGTGCCCCTCCATTCTGTCCCGATGCAGTTTGAGTTCGGCGTGTCTCACGTCACGAATTTCTCTCCTCACCCTCTCATAGCGCGGCGCGTGTAGCGACAACTTGAGCTTCAACCTGTTCTTAACCTCCAGCGTCCTCTTGTTTATCCACTGTTCAGCATCCTTTCTGAGTTCCGGTCCGCATTTGTTCGAGTACATTCTTAGGCTTTCCCACAAACTGCACAAGTATATAGACAATAGGCATTCTAAAACAAAACATAAGTTTTCGTTTTATAAGCCACATAGTTTCCTTACTTGTAAAACAAATTCGAAGCTGAGTTTACAGAATTTTGAATAAAAGGAGACTCATAATGCTTGGGACCCTATTTACAATGAATTAAATATCTAATTATCTCGCCTGCTTCCAAACAACTTATAAAAAAAATTGTTTCAAATCGGGACTAAGGCCAGAGTATTTAACTTTTATTTTGTGCGCGTTATGTTTTGTTACCTGTCCAAGATATCTGAATATTTACATTAATGAAGCAGAGATGATTAAAGTAAAGTTTTAAAGGAATTGTAACCATATTGGCGTCGAGGGAGAGTAAGAAGCCCTTTTGGGGGGGAAAAAACCCGCAGATCACTCGAGTGGTTGGTATTTAGTGGCCCGATCTCCCCATCACTGACAAACAACACCAGATAAGGTTAGCGCTTTACCCACGTGGCTACCGATGCAGGTCGAAGGTTTTTATTTAACGTCTGAAGTTCAATTATCTTAGTTGTGTATGAGGTCTTCTAACACCGAAGGTTCATGTACAGCTGTTGTAATGTTAGTGTTATACGTAATGAGTATGTTTCTGACTGCTAAACTACTCACCCATATTTCCACTTTTTGACCGTGCAAACATGGTACTCGCATATCTTCATCTGCCGAGGGATGACCTTGGGCACATTCACGAGGTATTCCTCTCTCTCATAGTACTCTTGCGGGATCTTTCCTTTAGGGAATCTCTCAAGAAATCGCTGAATGTCACTTATGACGATCTCTGCTTCAACCTCTGTCAGCTCTAAATACTTGTTCACGGTTTCCATCTCGCTCGAATAGTTTTTCTCGTACCTACGGTCAGATAGATTTGACCTTAAGAGCTCAGGATTATATTTTTACTTGTACACACTTAAATAGTAATTAAACATTAAAATACTTGGTTTCAATTCAAAAACCTAATTTTCATAGTAGTAGTAATGGTCAGGCTCTGAAGATTGAATTCCCTGTGGGTGGAATGCCTGGGTTTTAATCTCGGCCCAGTGCATCGGGGATGATTTTATACACGTGATTGTTTATTTTGGGTTTGTTAATAATGTTTGTGGTTTGATTATCAGCACTATATTAACAATCGCTACTATACTCACATGCTCTTGATTGTATCTAGGATGCCCCAAACTTCTCTCAGTTCTTTATCCAGTCTATCCTCAACGCTCTCTTGCCTCAGCTGGTCCAAGGCAAGATTCAGTCTCGCCTCCAGTTCCTGTCTCCCGAAGTCACTCTCAATAAACCTGTGTTTATTTAAGAAACCCAGCGAATATTTGAACTTCCAATAGCGAACACTCACACAAAGCACATGGTGCCTAAAGCCATCATGGTATCGTTAAGTAATTCATAATTAATGAGAGCTTGACTGATGCATCCTTATAATGATGCGCCCTCGTTCGTGTGTACATATAGCTATCAGCAATGTATTTTCAGCACAATATTTTAAAAAATTGCATAGAGAGGTGTCTTGGAAGCTGCTAATGTTGTTTTTGAAATTTTAAACCATTCTTTTCATAAATTGCTCATTAGTACTACTTGTATATTTTTTCAGGCTGCTTTAACATAAAATTCATCCATGTCTTTTGTTCCTACTGTAGACTTTAAAGCATTCTCTGAGGCCTCCCCATTTTTATTATAAAAACTTTCAACTTCCCATTACCCTAGGGTGTTTACCATGCTCTTCCAACAAACTGAACAGTGGACTTATTGCTCCACTTTTACCACATTACTAAAATCAAATAACATTCAAATGTTTTTGTTTACTTAATCCTGTTCCCTTCGATGATGTATCATTGCTCACTAAAGTTGGAAAGCAGCCAACATCGATCAGTGATGTTCATTAGTGAAATTAAATCATTTCACAAAGGTTAACGGTTTATATTTAATTACCAAACAATATACTCTAGTGGGAAGCGCCACCACGGGTCTTATAGTGGTAAAACAACCCCTCATGTCCTACCTGTGCTCCAAGGCTGCCAACACAACCTCGTGGATAGCCCTCACCCGCGCCTTGTGACGGCCCCAAAGCGCACCGGACTCTCGAAGGAACTTGAATGTTTCTTGCAAGTTTTGAGTCAGCATATTAATCACGTCTCGCCAAACGTCCTGCGGACAAGGTGCTATCTTCAGAGCATTTCTACCACTGGAAAATATTTATCTCCTTATTAAAGATCTAACACTGCCATCCTTGCTTACCAGCTGAAACATAACCACTTCCACTGGTGGAAATTTTACAGAAATTAGATTTTTAGTTCTTTTCTGGCGACAGTTACTGTACTTCATTTATTTTTTTTTACTTTCCTATAACCTTAAAGTTAGATAAAGCTGATAGAAGCTTGTATGAAGTCCAGGCGTTAATTTGGGTGCACATTTAAATGGAAATGGCTGTCATGTGTAAATATTCGTGTGGTTAGGTACAAGAGATCTCGATCCAAGCAAGGTCTTGCGTTTCGATGTCCTTGGTCCCAACTTAAGTGAACTTTAGGGCTTGCCTTGATACTAATTTTAGTGACCTATTTTAATTGCACCTACCTATATTTGGGGGTCTTGAATCTGGTTGATGTAGGAAATTGCTATCCTGTCCTTGACTTAAGTGACTTGTAAGAAAGTGTCCTGACATCAAATTAAATAATTATATAAGAAAGAAACCTTTCCTTTACTCAAAGTACTATAATCAAGTGTCCTAACCTCATTTTGAGTAATCTAATAAGAAATGGTATTGTCCTCTACTCAAAGTACTTGTAAACATGATTGTGTCCTGACCTCATCTTGTGTGATCTGGTCGGTTAACTCTTTGTGCATGTCCTGAAGAATATCTCCACTGAGAATAATATCTCCGACCTCCTTAATCTTGATTTTGTTGAACAGATTGTTCTGGAAGATGTTGTCAGAGTCGAGATCTTCTAATCGTGCGTACAAACCTACAACGATTTTGTTCACAGCTTCTTTATACTGCTTCATGAGCTCCGTAGCGCATGCGTCTGTGGAAAGGATAAATGGATCAAAATATATGCACGAAGGAACCACTGGACCACTAGGGATATGTTCAAACTTATTTGACAGTTTCAAACGAGATTACAGTAGATCTACTTTCTTGCCAGCTCAGGGAGATTTTGACACGCAGTGTAAATGTTGGCAGTCGTAACCGAAATAGGTGTTGGCTGTGAGAAAGGTCGTTTTGGTGTTATGCTAAGAGATCTCTACTTCTTTCTAGATAGGTTAGCTCGAGTCATGGTGCGGCTCTGGATATAAGAGCAAGTTAAGAACGAGTGATTTGTAGATTACCAAAAGTACGGTATTATTACCCATGCGGGATATCCACGTAATTATTTTCCATTAATGGGAGTATAAATGAGAATGGTATTGTTGTTGAGAAAATGTAGCACTATTTGCTTAAAGAAAGAATTGGTAACCATTTAAGAAAAAGACAACAACCCAGCCAGAATTCAAATCCCAACTTACACGTCACCGACAGACCAGATAAAAAGAGAATGATGCCACTAGCCAGATGCTCACCGGTGTAAACCTATGTTTCAATTTGAATACGTGATCAATATTAGATGAATTTTATTAAGTAACCAAATGAAAAATATTTCTAGTGACTTTCTTATGTAGCTTGGAAAGTACTTAATAATGCAATATACACAAACTCAATCTAGATTGAGCCAATTACGTTGAGAGACAATGAAGATTTTTTTTTATATGAGCTTAATGTCTGTCTAGATTATTGGCAGTTTATACTTAGTTATAGGACAAACAATTAAGGTTATAAACTTGATGATGGTATAATGTAGACGTCAGACCCTCAAGTCATGTACTCACCTATCTTGTGGATGGTATACTGTAGACGTCAGACCCTCAAGTCATGTTCTCACCTATCTTGTGGATGGTATGCTGTAGACGTCAGACCCTCAAGTCATGTTCTCACCTATCTTGTGGATGGTATGCTGTAGACGTCAGACCCTCAAGTCATGTTCTCACCTATCTTGTGGATGGTATGCTGTAGACGTCAGACCCTCAAGTCATGTTCTCACCTATCTTGTGGATGGTATGCTGTAGACGTCAGACCCTCAAGTCATGTTCTCACCTATCTTGTGGATGGTATGCTGTAGACGTCAGACCCTCAAGTCATGTTCTCACCTATCTTGTGGATGGTATGCTGTAGACGTCAGACCCTCAAGTCATGTTCTCACCTATCTTGTGGATGGTATGCTGTAGACGTCAGACCCTCAAGTCATGTTCTCACCTATCTTGTGGATGGTATGCTGTAGACGTCAGACCCTCAAGTCATGTTCTCACCTATCTTGTGGATGGTATGCTGTAGACGTCAGACCCTCAAGTCATGTTCTCACCTATCTTGTGGATGGTATGCTGTAGACGTCAGACCCTCAAGTCATGTTCTCACCTATCTTGTGGATGGTATGCTGTAGACGTCAGACCCTCAAGTCATGTTCTCACCTATCTTGTGGATGGTATGCTGTAGACGTCAGACCCTCAAGTCATGTTCTCACCTATCTTGTGGATGGTATGCTGTAGACGTCAGACCCTCAAGTCATGTTCTCACCTATCTTGTGGATGGTATGCTGTAGACGTCAGACCCTCAAGTCATGTTCTCACCTATCTTGTGGATGGTATGCTGTAGACGTCAGACCCTCAAGTCATGTTCTCACCTATCTTGTGGATGGTATGCTGTAGACGTCAGACCCTCAAGTCATGTTCTCACCTATCTTGTGGATGGTATGCTGTAGACGTCAGACCCTCAAGTCATGTTCTCACCTATCTTGTGGATGGTATGTTGTAGACGTCAGACCCTCAAGTCATGTTCTCACCTATCTTGTCGATGGTATACTGTAGACGTCAGACCCTCAAGTCATGTTCTCACCTATCTTGTGGATGGTATGCCTCACGCGCTCAGTCCAATCCTCGGCCTCATCCAAGGAAAAGGTAATCTGCCCCGGCCACTGAGAGATCAGATCCTCAACCTGTTTCTCTTCCATGGTGAACCGCCGCGTTATGTCCTGACCAGCCTCAGTCGTCAGGGATGTGGCCTCCGCATCCTCCAGTTTACTGGTGCTCTTTCTGAACACGCCCATTAAATCACCACAACCACTCAAATGCTAACAAATATTGCATTTAATTGAATTCAAAATACATTATTTCATTTCACTAAAAGAAAAAGAAAGGTGTGCCATTAATGAAAAATAAGTCCAACGCCTTATCTCGGTTGGTAGCGTGTCTACCTATCAAGCTAAGAGTCCAGAGTTAATTTCTCACTATAGCCTAGATTTCTTTCATTCGGGATAGTGGGTTTTCCCTTTCACAGAGTTGAATTAACGGCTGTGGGGTTGGGTGTTATGTCTGTCCTATGTTTAAGGTAGATATTCAACGGATGCTAAAGATCACACGTGACCCTCCTTGTTCGTGTGTCCTTACAAACTATTCTCCTCTTATTCACAACCTTGTTAACTCATCCTCCTTTCTAGGTAGACATTGCGGTATTTTCCCTACATAATTCATATCCATCATTCTTCTTGGGTTTCTTTCCTTTTCCATCCTCATTACATAAACCTTTCCACCCACAAAATGCCTTCCAAAAGGAACCCTCGATACAGCGATACAACGAACATAACTTACCAAAGTATATATTGTAAGTTACCAATTGACAGCGCCCTCTATCGAGCTGGATGGAGCTGCCATCACGGTGGAAGAAGACTGAACTACCCACAGACCCCAAACTATAACTAATCCCACCCGACCCCAACGTCACATTTTATTCTAATACCTTTCCGTTAATTTATGAATAAAGATAATTTACACCGCCTTCCATTGTACAATGTTATACTCCTTGAGCCAGACGGACATTTTATTGTCTTATGCTCAACCTCTGGGAAAATATGTTGTAGTTAATGTGTGGGTTTCTCTTGATGCTGTATGTAATTCAATTTATTTATATTATGGTTTTGCGAGCTGGATATGAGTGGAATATCTTTGCGAGTTAAAGTCAGAGAGAGAGGATGCGTTAACGAAGATATAGGTTAGCGAGACACGGCGCGTGGAGGTTGGCGTGGAGCTGGAATTACGGGCTCCTGTAGCTTCATTTTGAACCGTGGTTTGAAGGTTCCTTCTTGTTTAACGTCAAAGTAAAGCCGAAATGTAACGGGAATTTTGGGGAAAAGTGAATATTATTATTTAGTGCAAACAAATGAAATAGTTATAGTTGTGTTTGGATCTGAGACCAAGGGTCTCACCCTATCAGGATCTCGTAGTTGCACGAGATTGTGGTGATATGGTGTGAGTTATAAGATAGCCCCCAGCCTCGTGTTTAACAACATGCAGACGGGCGGAACAGCAGACCAAGGTAGGTGCTTCTCCCATTACCGTTACCGACTGAGACAGTCGCTGATCGACACTGCCTCCAGCCAGTTAATTTTGGGCGAAATATGTTACGTGGTCTGGATATTGGTGGCCCAGTCTATTGTCACGAGAGGAAAGGGAGTTTTTGCTTGTGAACCACCGAGTTCTCCAAGAATTCCTCTGTATCTTTTCTTTGGGCACTGGGATACACACAGTTATCCTAAACACGTGCGGGATTAAGAACAATCAACTAAGGACAGTTCAAGGGTGGGCGCGCATTTAGAGCTGTGTATTTTTTTGTCCTATACCGCTTGGTTGTTTGTATTTAGGCAGATCACCTTGTTTGTATTTTGTGTGTAGGTGTGTAGTGATCTAAAGTTATGTTAGCCATTCACGTTTATATGTTCACCATCATCATATCTATCATAGTCAACCTACATTAGAGAAAAGTGTTGAAATAATGCTAGAGGTTTTTTGTTTTTGTATTATAAAATAAATATGGGTGTGTTTACTTTAACAAACTTAAAACGTTTCCTGCGATATTTTGTGTTCCAGTTTGAAGGACGTGATATATATTTATTACCGTCCAAACCTGATTCTAGGACAAACTAGATAGGACTGGGCCGAATTGATACATCCCAGGAGACTCAGGATGTACTAGTTTAGCCTAGTCTAAATTCGTTAATCCTGAAATTTTGGCCTAGCTGATAGGTTAATTAGTATAGCTTACAATTGTGTTAGACCAAACCAGGTTGGTTACGTGTTGGTAGTGGACTGAGGTTGTAGCGGACACAATAAATAACAGGTGAAGTGGACGAGAGTGGACAGGTGTTTGCGTGTTGGTAGCGGACATAATTTTTGGTTGGGAGGGGAGGGGGAGGAGGTGAAAGTTATCATCGAGTACGTATGTCTTTTATATCATGGGATGGGTGCATGGGATCAAACAGCATATACATTTTTTTGTACTGTCTATTGAATGGCTTAAAGCATACTTAGGCATGTTTGAAAGCTCATGCAGAACATTTCATCCTTTGTCTTGGTTCTCTTTTATTTTTTTATTTTTTTATTTATTGCTTTTTTATGTTACAGCGCAGGTGTGTTAAAAGTTAATCCAGTACAGTATGTTCTTTGTATTTTTATTTGTTGGTTTTCCATTGTCATGTGTGTTTTGCAACTCATTTAAATTTTGTGGTGCAGCTGAGTGCTTTGAGACATTTCTTCAAGTCCTTGTCGTTTCTGAAAGTTTTCAAAATATTATCAATCTTCTGGTCTCTTGTAGTTTCTGTTTTTCTTCTCTTTGAGCCTGCTTCATCATTTTCATATTGACTTTTTTTGAAAGCAGTTTCATAGGTGTCTTCTTTCAATGTCTGCACAAGCTTGAAAATATTCGGCTGTTTCTTCCCCGTGCGTGAGTTGAGCTTTTGGTTCCATCCTTCCACGGCATTGTTCGTTCGATGCCTCAGACCTGCGACGTTCCACGTTTTGATAGGGATATTGTGTTCCTGGAGCCACCGGTCAGTGAAATAGTCTAAGAACGTTGTTAATCTGTCGTTATGAGGAGCATCAGCCATGATAATCATCCATCCTTCATGCATGTAGTCTTGAGGTATCAGAGATAATGTTGCACACATCTTAAGCGTTTTGTGAACAGATTAATTGTTTTTGAAGTCCAATGTCAAGCCATAAGCTTGGATTTTTCACCATAGGCACTTACTAAAATGAAAATTACAGCCAGATATTTGAACGTTTGGTAACTCCTCATTCACAGATTGTATAGGCGCAATCTCAAAGTGCATCTTAACCAATTCTGGATTCCACTGTGGATAACAGTTTTTGACTGATCAAATGAGTCTACTTTAAGTGCTCCTTTCCTTATCCGGAAGCAATACATATACTACGGGAAGCACCCTAGTTTCTTCTGATGTGCTGCCGAAATCAACGTGAGAGGTTTAAAACTGTTTAAATTGCTGTGGACAGCTGTTAATTGTCCCGTCAATGCAAAAGGTTCTATTATATAAGATTTTTTGCTTTTTCACCTGAAAAAATGAGCATTCTCTTCCCAAACACAGTTTTATCATATTTAAAGACGCTTGAAGTGTCTGGTAGTGCCAGTATATCTTCTGGAAAGTGGACTTCCTCACTTTGTGTGGGATTTTCTTCACCTCAATCTCTGCCACGTCTGGTAAACAAGTGTGTGGTACCGATTTCAAAATAGTTATGCTATCACTACTGATATCAGTAGTGGTTTTCACTGACCTACGGCACTACTTCTCCTCCTTAACACACACCCAGCTGTTAGGCCTATGTTGACTATACTGGTAACCCTCGGCGATTAGACTAGGTTCTCCCTTCTTAGTCGTAGCCACTGTAACTTCACCAGCACTCATATTGATCGCTATGTCCCCGTCTGGTCAAATGAAGAAAGCTCAGCTTCGTCTGCTCTGAGCACCTTGTTGTTTACAACAAGCCTCCCTCCCCCCTCTCCACGGTTCAATTTCTCCTTGTTCACTACTAACACGAAATAGGGCTGTCCCTTCCCAACACGTATGCAACCGACACGTAACGACCAGGTTTGTGTTAGCTTAGGTTAGGTTAGGTTAGGTTAGCTGACAACATTTGCGCGCAAACTGTGAATGATGAAACCTATCCAAGGTCGATTCATCGTATGGGTTAAGAAGAAATAAAGTTTGTACTACCTAAAAACATCAGGCTATATCGGTTTATCCTACAATCATGTGGATGTATAAATTTGATCCAATCCGATCTAGTTTGTCCTGAAATCAGGTTTGGCCGGTAACATATATATGGCTTACCACCCCTCTCCCTTCACCCTTGTCATATGATCGATCTAGTCTTACCCATTGCTCTTCCTCCTTTTCTCTACCCAATTATTTTAAAATAAACTTAGAAGCCGAGGTGTACCCGCGCCCACAACGTTTATGATTTTCAGGGTGATATAATCCTCCCCCCCCCCCC
>CABEEJ010005042.1:0-41508 GCA_901482245.1 Timema douglasi
TCATCAAGCCAGTCTTACACGAGTGTAATGCCTTAGACTACTTGGTCACTGATGCTTGTAAGTATTTAATAGAAGAAGTCATTGGCCTTTTAATGCAATATTTAGACCATTTTATTGCTAAGCTCATATTAACTATTACTATTTTTCTAATTCATTTACACATGAATCTATGACTGACGAAGTTCTTTGTCGCAAATCTATCTACAATATGGTAAAAAGAAAAACCGAGGGAGACATACAAAGCTAAGTCATAAGGAAATTGAGCAGCAGCCTCATGTTGTTAGCTAGTTAACAAGAAATAACATTGTATGTATTAGAAATAATATCACACATGCAAGATTACAAAGTTTATCTAAGATTCCAAAATCTTCATACGGAGTTCATGGAGCATTTAATACAATGACAGTGAAGACAGCGAAAGACGAAGAGTTTTTAATCAGGAATGAGAGAGAAAAGGGTATGGTGATGTTTTCTTCCAGTTCAGATCTAAAATTCTTGTGCGATCGAAATATCATTTTAATGAATGGTACTTTCAAGTGCGCACCTAATTACTTCTTTTACAATTATATACCATTCGTGGATATTCTGATGGGTTGTAAATTCTACTGGTCTTCTGTCTACTACGAGACAAGAAGAAACAGTAATATTTTCATATATTTAATATGACCAAAGAAGAAACATGTGAATTTCGAACCAACAACATTTGTGGTAGATCTTGAGTGTGCGATCCACGAGGGTGTGCTTGCAGCACTTCCGGGAGTGAAACTCATTGGTGGTCGTTTTCATCTTGCCTAGGCTTGATAAATACATTTTGAACCGGTAACTTGATACAATTTAGGTTTTTTTTATATACGAAACTTTGGCTAAGCTGATAATTATAATTATATTAATCAATCAACTATCTGTCTCAGCATATAATAGACTTTTTGATATTATTTGAAACATTTATTTTTTATTTTTTGCAGCTGGAAGAAACTCAGCAGCTAGAATTGTCAACAACGTATAAATATTAAATGTCAGAAGAGGGAAAGTGGCTCCATTATTGTTTTGGTCTGACTTATCTTGAGCCTGAAGACGTTGGTGAAGCATTTTCTGACCTCATGAGCGTGCAACCGTCTGGCTAACGAAAATCACTGACTATTTCACGGAGAATTATATATATGAAGATAAGGAACCTCAATGTCCCCCTTCCATCTGGGCGTAAAAATCTGTGGACTTGTGAAGAAGCACAAATGCATGTGAAATTTTCCACTCAAAATTTAACGCGTCGTGTGATTCCTCACACCCTCATATTTTCATGTTTGTAAAAAAAACTTAAGAGGAGTCAAACGGACACTTACTTCAGACTAAATAGCGTGTCAAGTGGTGATTCTTTCGGACAAGAAGACCAAGAAAAAGCAAGAGTTTATACAGAATAAACCATTTCGAAATGGTGAGTTCAGTAGATTTCATTTGGTATGTATCGCACAAAGCAGCGATGAATTAGTTTGGTTCGAGTCACATTGTGTAAGAGACATATGCAGCCGACAATTTCCATCTATGGAAAGTTTTGTTATTTTAGGTTTTTCATTTGAGTTAAAACTATTTGATTGCTTATATTAGTTTTATGTGATTCTTAATTTTAAATATTTGTACTTATACTTGAAGATTCTAACTAAGATAATGGAAAAATATACATTAGAAATTGCATAAAAAAGAAAATTAATGCAATAATTAAAGCACAAAAGGTTGCTCAGTTCAAGTGTTTACCGGGGCAGCGGTTTATGGAAAATTGCTCAATTCGAGTGTGGCGATATACCAAGTTTTTCATTTCGAGTGAGCCGAATTATTATAACCGTGTCATTCTTAGCAAGCCTGGTTATATTCTTAATCAAATACATCATAACTGTGGCACTAAAAGGTAAGGTCCATTTTATGGACACTTCACAATTTTGTAATTATTGATATTTATATTTTATTACTCAACATTGACTGCTTGATGAAGATCAAACCACATTACAACATAACACGTTTGAATATTCTTTTCGCCGAATATATTTAAATCTACACTTTACTTAACAAAAGTTTTCAGAAATATATTGCTAGTGGTTGAAACGATTAACTAGCGTTAAGGGTGTTCTCCACTAACCTTGTAGACGCCATACATGAGCAACAAGGACGTTAGGACGCCACAGGATGAGAAACAAAGCACCACCACGTTGAAACACATCGTAGCTGAAACACACAAAGAACACCAGGTTGCATTTCTTAGACATGCATTTGAACACCAATTCTATTTATGGTACTAGAATAATCGAGAAACCTACTTAAACGCCAGAAACCAAGTGGGCTTATAGCGTCACTGGGTGTGAGCCATCTTGCAGTAAGTAGGAGAACAAATGGGAGGAGAAAGACAAAGTATTAATACAATTAGTGTTGTGACCCTCCCCTTAAATAACATCATACTATTCACAAAGATCCAGTATATGCTCATGTACCAGATACCTTTTGTTTCCCAGGTATTTAGATATTAATAAACCATCAAAGGATTATTTTTTAAATTTTCACAGCGGAAAATGTCAACTTCTAAACTATGTTTAAAAGTTTGTATTATGTATAAAGTAATAGAAAATAGTTGTATATTCATTCCAGTAAATATCCCATTCGTGTACTGTTGAGGTTTTCTCAATATTTAATATATGATTCAAACTTTCTCAACTACCTAGGCAGTCCCCTTAAAACCACTCTTAAGAAAGATTAACACGGTTATTACACACATGATTACCTACGCTTGAAACAGAATACTTAATCAAGAATGGTTTTCTATATCATTCACTTGACAATAACAAAAGTAAAGTTAAAGAGATTTATATTTTTGGTAACATTCACGGTTTCACTGGTCTCAATTTCATTGTATTCTAATGAAGATTCCACGTTACCGCACCATAATACGACGTCTAGTGTGAGATGTATTACCTACCTAAGTAACCAGTCCCGTGGTGTAGTGGTCAGTGTACTTGGCTACGAGCATAGGAGCTCTGGTTTCGATTCCCGGCTGGTAGTTTGGGTATTTTTTTTACCGTAAAAGGTACTACCCCGGCGGGGTTTGGTTGGTTATTCTTAAGTTAGGTTTAAGTGTCTCCACTGGTTTCACACCCTCATACTCACTATCACCATCATCTCACCTCATAGACACATGGAAAGAGCCTCCACGGAAAGGATGTACAATTAGTACATGTGGACGTCCCTTGGGCAACGGTACATTAGTACTGGCTAATATATCCATTACTGAGCCACGAGTGATGTAGCCCAGACGCGCAATATATATACCTAGCTAAGCTAGGTGCTATCCGTGGGATGAGACGAGCTCTGAGAGATCTAAGAGATAAGGATGAAGTAGGTGGGTTAAAGGCAGTGAATACGTATTAGCGCAAAGAGAGGATGGAAAACATATAAAAAAAGAACTGTGTATGGGAAACCACCTTCAACGTACCTAGGCGAGATTCTAATATCGTCCCTTCACCAGCGATCCAGTATGTTGCGAGCTTAAAGTCTTAGACCACGTGACCGCCATGTGTGAACATTATGTTCGAGATTTAGCTGTTAAAATTATTGTTATTTATAAATAAAAATATGTAACTTATTTAGGGCATCATTTTCAATAACGATGTTCATGGGAATTTACTCTTAGAAGTAATGACTTTGCGTATCGTTACCAAACATTCCCGGGAGTGGGTGCCATGTAATTAAATGTTGCAGGCCGCAATATAGATGTGCAGTTTATTCTATAGCACCCAATTCGTCGAATGAAATTTTGTTAATATAATTAAATGCCGAAGGTCTTATTTAACCCGCACATTTGTTTCAAAAATTATTTTATCATCTGTATAAGGGCTGTAGAGCAGGAGTCTAAAGCAATTTTGAGTGGAGTCGCAGATGGAGTCAGTAAAAATGTACCGACTAAGAATCCGGCTTCAAAATATATACTTATAATATTATGACAAAATATGTAAACTTGGATTTAAGGAAGGGTGACGGGGTACTACCACAAGACCTCCACAAACCAGAGGCGCCCACACTCTGTTGCAATTTTAATTTTATATATATATATATATATATATATATATGCAATTTTAATTTTTTAAATTTATATATATATATATTTATGTTCTATGGACCTAGTAAGTAATCTGATGGTTCCCTTGGTGGTGATGGAATATCTTGTGTTACCATTTAGTGCAAGCAATTTGTTACTATAATTTAATATACATTTTCAATTTATGAAAGAGTCCGAGTCGAACAGCAGCAAAATAAAGGAGTCAGATTATAAATCAGTAGAAAAATAAAAAGAGAAATTGTAGTCGAAGAGTAGAAAAATAGAGAATTCAGAGTCAGAATCGAAGGCTTGGCTTACCGACTCCACAGTCTTGATCGGGATGATCTTATTTTATAATAAAATTCGGGTTTAAATTTTTCTTAAAGGTTTTTTTGGGTGTATATTCTAAATTTGTATGAAATCATATAAATTAGGTGTACCTAAGTAAAATTCTAGATACAGCTCCACAACACCCAAACCATATTATGCATATGTAATTTACCAATCAACCTGCGAAAAAAAGATTAAAATATTCCAAATAATAATTCTTAAAAAAATTCCCATGTTATACAATTATAATATTTAATATTTATGACCTTGTTAGGAAAACAAACTCTTCTCTTTAACCAGTTCTTCCAATATCAGATACTAGTATGTGGTTACGGGGGATGGAGGGGTGACACCCTCCCCCACCTCCTTCCCGAGTGTAAAATAAATATTGTGTCTTTCCGCGCCAAACCTGATTGGACTACTATACGGTGTGCCAGCCAATCTCTATAGGAGTTCTATATTTCACCAGGTCAAGCGCTTATCGTGGCAGTGTGACTCGTACTTGTAGGGTAGCGCGACAATCTGAAGAATAGAACTATCAGCTAGTGAGAGTCGGGCGTCTATAGCCCAATTTTCATAGGAAGAACCCTTTAGAAAATGGAAACATAACTATTCTTTTTGCGGGACAACATTGACAACATTTTACTAAGTGTTATTTTATATACAAAGAGACAGCTGAAGATAACATGATTTGACATGTACAGTAGGTACAGTATGTTAAAGTTGAACTTGTAAATTTCCTAGCCATCAGATAAGATAAATTGAATAGAGGTTGAGAATGCGATAATCAAAAAATAAAAATTCTAAAATATCAATAACAATACAAATTAAATATTTATGATCGATATCACAATCGATAGCAACAATAGATTTTTTCAATTAAAATTCACATTTTTATCACAATTATATTTAAAAAATAAATAATATTATTCTTAACATAGTCCCTTTTCCCTCCCTTGAATAAATATACAATCTACGCCACTGCCAGTTACAGCTCCCCATCCCCCATTGATGTACATTTTGCCGTCTCTTTCAGTTTTAAAAGGTCACCCATCAGTGTGAAAAGATAAGAGCTGGTAAACCAACATTTCCACGTCATACTGTAGTTATATATTATCCCGAATCGATGGATGATCTCAAAGCTACCATAGCAAGTTTTTTTAACGTGTGGTATATTTGACCGTGATAGCTGCAGTATAAAGTTAGGCCACCATTTAGACTTGAATCACCATATATGTTGACTTCTAGTCGCTCTGTGAGAATATAGCTTTGTCCAGAGTATAGCTTGGAGCGTGTCTGTATGTCATACCCGCTGAAATGACGGGATGATGGTGATTATGAAGGTGTGGAACCAGTGTAAATCTTAAATATAACTTGAGTCTAACTTACCATACCATGCTGACCATAATTACAGTTCTTCTATCAGGGAAATTCACCCATGATACCACTGGGAATCGATCACTAGCCAGGGGAGCTGACCACTAGACTAATATACCGGTCACTATTTAAAATTATTGACTGTATTTTCGATGGCGGGGAAACCCTTGTTCAAATCCCAGTCAGTAGTATGTAATTGAAACGCATAACTTTATTATTTATTATTAAAAGATAATAGAATCTAGATAATTCAAAATTCAAAGAGGGATTTATTCATCCCTATTTTAAAGGAACAGCTTTTAGAAGATTCAAACATGTTTATATGGCATGCAGCTGTTTTGATCTTATTTAACTATATTATTAGTATTATTTTGCAGGTATTTATCAAAAGTGACAGCTGCAGATCACTCGACTTGACGTATAGATACGTGAACGCAGATCCAGTATTTTTTTTTAAATTCCAGATAAGATTGTTTCTATGAAAATTTGACTGAAATATAACGAGCAGGAACTTTAACGCAAATAAGCTCAGATAAGCAATGAGTATTTGAAATATTCAGTTTGAGATAAGTTTAAAGACTGAGGAGTTTAAAAGGTAAATATAATTTTTTATATCAGTAAGAATATCAATATCTATTACGAAACTTAGCATCTTCCGAAAAGTCCCGGGGCAAAACATGAGCATAGTTCCCGAGGAAACAATGTATATCCCGGAGAATGTGGAGTGTTGGTCGAGAAAACACGCCGCGGCTTGAAACACAACTTCTCCCGGTGTAGGCGGGGAGCTCAGGCCACGATTAGAAAAGTTTGCTCCTCATATGCATCATGTTGGTTTTACAACCCTCTAATTTCAGCCCATTCTTCGTCATCATGGCTTTACTTACCACACATACACACACACCCACACACACACACACACACACACATATATATATATAAATGCCGTTCAAATTGGATAGGGTGTAATGTGGTTGACTGGATAGAATTAGCTCAAGATAGAGACAGATAGGATGTAATGAGGTAAATTGGATAAAACTAACTAAAGATAGAGATAGGATGTAATGAGGTGAAATTGATAAAACTAACTAAAGATAGAGATAGGATGTAATGAGGTGAAATGGATAAAACTAACTAAAGATATAAATAGGATATAATGAGTTGGGCTGGATATAACTAACTAAAGATAGAGATAGGATGTAATGAGGTGAAATTGATAAAACTAACTAAAGATAGAGATAGGATGTAATGAGGTGAAATGGATAAAACTAACTAAAGATATAAATAGGATATAATGAGTTGGGCTGGATATAACTAACTAAAGATAGAGATAGGATGTAATGAGGTGAAATTGATAAAACTAACTAAAGATAGAGATAGGATGTAATGAGGTGAAATGGATAAAACTAACTAAAGATATAAATAGGATATAATGAGTTGGGCTGGATATAACTAACTAAAGATAGAGATAGGATGTAATGAGGTGAAATTGATAAAACTAACTAAAGATAGAGATAGGATGTAATGAGGTGAAATGGATAAAACTAACTAAAGATATAAATAGGATATAATGAGTTGGGCTGGATATAACTAACTAAAGATAGAGATAGGATGTAATGAGGTGAAATTGATAAAACTAACTAAAGATAGAGATAGGATGTAATGAAGTGGAATGGATAGAACTATCTAAAGATAGAGATAGGAAGTAATGAGGTGGACTATATAGAACTAGCTCCAGATAAGGATAGGTGGAAAGCATTTAAAAGTGCGTCAGTGAACTTTCAAGTGTCTAGTGTCATAGAGTAAGTATCTTAAGCGAGAATGTCAAGACAACACAAAGGACTAGATATTTTGAAGAACAACACCAGACTCTCATCTATCACTTGGCTTCAAACAAGGAACACTTCCACCCCCTTCCCCCCCACTTTCTCGCCCCTATTCGCCCCCTCGGAGAAAATGTCAGCTCGTATCAAGGTGATCTACTGACAATGTAATGTGCAGCACATGGTGGTGTAACTTCCAGTCATTTCCTTCCTTCAGATCACAACTCCCGGTGGCGGGGATGATGGGTGAGGCAGGGGGAAGGTTAAAGGTGGAGGAAGTGAGGGGGAAGAGGACATTTCCTCAAAGAGAGTTCATTCACCTCGGACCCTGTATTCGAGCGTCGTACGTCAAAGTGGAAACTTGTCTAGTTTGCGTTTCACTGGAGTTTCGAGTATTCGCCTGGATAGAGGACGTGAAACAATATTTTGTGAAATAATATAACATCGGTGACCTGGTGGTCTAGGGGTAAGTTGTCAGACTTCTGTGCTGGCGGCCGGGGTTCAATCCTCGGTCCAGGCAAAGATTTATCTGATTACCAAACCCTTCCTTCACCTCTGACAAGACATCTTGTGAATGTGGGGAATGNATCTCACAATCACCCAACCATTACACATTAGCGTAAGTGTGTATAACCCGAACGGGTAGTAAGACGCGGTGCTAATAATAATAATATAACATCTTTGGTGAACCTAAATGGGAATTTAATTGTTCTGTCCAATTTAGACAGTAAGACACTTTTTTACGGTTAAAAAACTTACTAAAATAATTTTCACATGTCGTCATGTCATGTGATCTGTAGCTATCATTTTTGATAAATATTATCAATGCCTACGAGTACTTTATAAACAACATCTAAAGGGTAGAAACGATGAAAGTAGCTTAGAGGAAGTGCTCTTGTATTTGCGTGGAGAGAGGATAGAAAACAGTATCCAGTCCACTCATACGGAATTAGATCATCGACGTATTTTATTCGATTCAGATACAATCTACAGTTTGAAACCCGTACATAGCTGTGGAGTAAGTTAATAATGTAGGACAATTTTTTATATATGTATCATTACAAATGCAATCCGTTATGACCACGGTGTTTAAGGAATTAATTTAAAATATATCAACATTATTTTACATCTTCTTACGTTTTGACCGTCCTACGACATTCTTCAATACACAACATTTGAGTGTTGATTATAATTTAAAGCTTTTTAATTGCATGTTTGGCCACAATATGAGCTAGTGCTGTGATCGTTGCATATCGATGTTATGAACATGTGACTTATAATAACAACTGTTTGTGATTGTTTTAGACAAGAACTATTTGAAATCCTTAATGTTGCCAAGATAAATACATTTATGTTATTGCTTTAATTTAAAATGTAATAATATATGTTATTGATCATTGAAATAAGCGTGAATATAAAGGTTTGTGTTTGAATTGAGCGTTGCTTTTACTTGGGTTGTAAGCGTAGCTGAATGTAAGCCTAGTTAAAAAAATATTTTATTCTTAACCTTTAAATCTCATCTTATATTTGACCGGTTTTAATATTCAGACGAGTCCCGTTCTAAAAATTCCCTCAGGTGTCGTAAGCTGGCTGGCAAGAACGTTGTCTAAGAACTATAATACATTATATTTATAATAATAGTTTAGAAATTTAAATAATACACAATTTATACCAATTTCCCCCCTTACCCTACAGTATACAAAGTACCGAAATAAATTTGATAAGAAAAAGAATATATTTATTGCATAGTCAAGCAAATTTGAATCCTTTAAAAATCAAATTTTTAAATTATTATGGTTGATATTTATTTTACTAATAAGTTCCTTTTATGGCCATATTAATTATTTTATCTTCTCGCTATATCACCTAAAATCCTAAAGTGAAAAAGTAGTAGTTAAAACTTCCTTACAATATTTGAATTGCGCGCGTGATATTAAGTCGATATACTAGCGCGTTTTGACTTCGATGTTTGATCACTTGAAATAAAGGGTAGCCAGACCCGTACACCATAAGCCTTGCTTCTGGGTTAATAATTCAGTCGAAACGTTTTATTATTACATACCCCTTCTACCCCCATCTATAACACACGAGTAGATATCCCAACCGATGAGATGCTGGTTCTTTTAGACTCAACATTCATGTATTAACGACGGTTTGCACCCATACCATGGATAACAGATGGTTTAGGTGGGTAATACAGCTCGATCCTGAAGTCACTTTGTGGAGCGGATTTTAAAAAGATGCAACAATATTTAAAAGTAATTATATTAAAAAGGAGTAGGCGACCTGGTGGTCTAGGGGTAAGGTGTCAAGACTTCTTTGTTGAGGTCCGGGGCTCAATCCTCGGTCCCGACACAGATTTAGCTCATTACCAAGCCCTTCCTTCGCCTCTGACAAGACGTGTATTAATCACGACTTGTGAATGTGTGGAATGCCAGGCCTTCACCGTGGTTCGGATCTCACGTTAAACTATAGGTCCTCCATTTTATCTCGCAATCACCCTACCATTATACATTAGCGTAAGTGCGTATAGCCTGATTGGGTAGTAAGACGCGGTGCTAATAATAATAATTATAATATTTAAGGAGTAGAAAATACTACATTTTTCCATATTTCACCTTTGGTAAATAAAAAAAATGCATAAAACCAAAATTCAATACGATTTTTTGCTTCGACCGTAAAACTGTATTATTTACTAGCTCTTAAAAGGCCATCTCACGACCGATTAACAGGGATATTAGATACAATATTACGCTCGAATCAGAAAACGTATTGATGTGCGGTTGCATGTGTTCATCATTTTTGAACATCAAAATTGGGATCATTATATAAACATTTTCATTCTAACATTATTATTTTGCAATTTTATTGTATATTTATAAATACCAAATTAGGACACTAATACAGTCTAAAAATGCATGCTATTATTAGGTCAGTAAAATGTTGACATCTCGCCTGTTGTCAAGAAATGTAAAACTTAGAATATACAAGACAATTATTTCACCGGTTGACGGGTGTTCTTTATGGGTGTGAAACGCGTTTTCTTAACTTACATGACAACAATAAGTTAAGGGTGTTCGAAAAGAAGGTGCTTAGGAAGACATTTGGTACAAAAAGAAATGAGGCTACGGTGGAGTGGAGGAGGTTATATAGTGCTGAGTTACATACCCTCTACTCATCACAATACTTTGTAAGGGTATCCAAGTCGTGTAATTTACGGTAGGAAGAACAAGCGGTGCGAATGGGAGAATCTAGAACTTTGTTCATGGCCTTCATTGGCAAACACTATGGGAAGAGACACAATGGGTAGACCTAGACGCAGATGGGGGGATATCATTAGCATAGAGATGGCATTATAATGTACCAGAAAGAGATAGAGTGTAAGGAGGGGTACTGGATAGAGTTAGCTCAAGATATGGATAGGGTGTAATGAGATGGACTGGATATAACTAACTCAAGATAAGGAATAGGGATAGGGTTTAATGAAACGGACTGGATAGAACTAGCTCAAGATAGGGATATGGTGTAATAAGGTGGATTGTATAGAACTAGCTCAAGGTGGGGATAAGGTGTAATGAGGTGGACTGGATAGAACTAGCTCAAGATAGGGATATGGTGTAATAAGGTGGATTTTATAGAACTATCTCAAGGTGGGGATAGGGTGTAATGAGGTGGACTGGATAGAACTAACTCAAGATAAGAAATAGAGATAGGGTTTAATGAGACGGACTGGATACAACTATTATAGATAGGGATAGGCTGTAATGAGATAGACTGGATAGAGCGGGCTCAAGATAAGGATAGGGTATAATGAGGTTGACTGGATGGAGATAACTCAAGCTAGGGTTAGGTGGCGTGTTTTTTTTTAAAGTGCGGCAACTAACTTTCGAGTTGCTAATGCCATAGATTAATTTAATAAATTAAGTATGTACAAATGGGATTAAACGGTTTCACTAGTTTCTATTCTTCTGTTTATTTAACTGACACTGCAACGCTACACCTAGCTCGAGCTGTATCACCTACCTAGTTAGGAGTCATCTGTGAGGTGAGACCTGTTCTTATGACGCACCGCTAGAACTGTTTTACCTTCCTAAGTTAGGTTTTATCTGTGGGATAAGACTGGCTCTAAATGCCGGGCTTATTGTAATTAAATGGTTCATTCTTCCCTCCTCATCAGATAAAGAAGTGAACCTTGTACTGTTAAGATTGGTATCACTGTAACTCTGTAAAAAAAAACCTAAAATAAACTTCCCCAGAGTGAAAATTATTCACCCTGCACGGGGTGTACGCACAATCGTTATCGAGAAAGATTTTATCTCTAGTTTTAATTTCCTCCTTTCATGTTCGACTTTACGGGACATTGCAAAATGGTATTATGTTGGTATTTATATTAACGAGAACCGACCTCTGTGGCCGAACGGTGTAACGCGTCCCTCCAGTGTTTGTCCTGATGACAAAGAGACTGGGGTTCGGATCCCGTTCGGGTGGTTTTTTTCCTGAATGGCCTCCAACTTTCCTTCCACGTGAATGCAGGTATATTATCTATAAAATGCTTGGTTTCCCATCCCTTTAATTATCATGCGTATATCTTGAAAAGGTAGTAAGACGTGGTGATATAATATGACAGGGCCGTAGCTAGCGGAACTGGCGCCCGGGGCAAGCTGTAACATTGGCGCCCACCCACCCCATTTCCGCCCAATCATACAGGAGCAGGTGATGGTGTCAGATTGTATTGTATACTGGTTTCAGGTGTAATACAATAGATGTATAACAAAAATCTTTCTATTATTATTGTGTTTTGCAATTATTGTCCCGTTTATAATTTGCCAATTCTATTAAATAGTAACAATATATATGTATATTTTTGCATAAAATATTTGATATAATTTAATATATTTTTATTAAACATTAACTTTTATAGATAATTTTATTCAATAGTCTGTGCTGATTGATTATATGAGCTTAAATAGGTATTGTTTTAAAGAAAAAAATTGTAAATAGTTTGAATTGAATGAATACTTTTTGTTTATTGCTACCTCAATTACTTATGAAAAATGTAGAATTAATATTATTTAAAATTAATACTTACAGTTTCACCTTTCTAGCTTTGACAGCAGCGAAATCATTTACTATTTCATCGTAGTTAATATGTTTAGCTATATCTTTTTCTATTGATAGAATTGCCAGGTTTGTTAACCTGTCTTTGACCCATTGATGACTTTAAGTAATTTTTTTAAATCATTTTCAACTTACTAAAGCCACGTTCACCAGATGCATTAGTAACTGGCAATGTTAAAAATAATATGAAAGCAATATCTAAGTTTGGATAAGATATGGCTATGGACATTTTATGGATTAAATTTAATAGGTAAAGAGAGGTTGCTTTTGAAAAATCCTGACTTTTTTTCAAATAAAGAACTTGCCTGAAATTTAAAACTAGCTATTTTCCCCTCTATTTCAAAAGCATCCAGATCCTTATCATGTTTATTTGCTAAGCGTTTTTCACTAGCTTTTTAATCTTCTACAGTCATAGAATGCACAGACTTGCCCGTTAAAAAATTAAAGTCATCTAACACTTCACTAAAACATTTAAAACGCCATTCCATTTGTTCTAAGACTTTGTCCAAAATAACATGAAAGTACATAGTGATCCTTTGTTATCCAATCAAAACAGTGTCCTTACTTTCTTCAAAATTCAGTCTTTTCCTCTTCTTTGCCCTTTTCTCCTCGAAGAAGCAGTCAGTTTCCAGAGATGTTGCAGCACAGATGTTCGATGCTTCATCCAGTATAACATCAATCCCTGTGTCTCGGCTGTCTTGTAAGGCATCTTTCAATCCAGTCAAGTGACTAACTGCACGGTCCACGGTCATATCTTTGTGCTGTAGCTGTTCATTCACGCGGGAGATCTGATTTAGTATTTTGTCTCACATAACAGAGTAACAAACAAACTTAAAATTAATTTGTTTAAGAAGACTTTTAACCACTGATAAACAGTCATGGAATTGAGGGTTGTTAGAAATTTCCTCTAAGGCCTCGACGACTTTATCAAGCTGTGAATAAAGTGCATGAACAGCAGAATATTTGGATGCCCATCTTGTATCACAGTGACGCTTGAGAGTGGTAGAAAGTTTGTTGGATAATATTTCCCACCTTTTGACACTGAAAGCAAACAATTTGTACAGTTATTTTTCTGTTCCAAAAAATGTGATAACATCTGGAGACATTCCAGCAGCTTGAACACCAGCCAAGTTCAATGAATGAGCAGCACATGGCAAAAAAAACGTGCATGACTGTTAATTGTTTGTATACGGGCCTGGACTCCTGAATACTTCCCCGCCATATTTGAACCATTATCGTATGTTTGTCCTCAGCAATTATGAATATCAAGTTCATGGGCTTCTACTTTTTGTATAATCTCTTCATTAAAACCACTCTAGTCGTTTTACTAGTTTTTATTAAATCAATGAAACTTTATTCAATAAAACAAACGCCCTGCGAAACTTTCACGTACCTAATAATCTGGCACATTTGTTCATGATGGGCTACATCTGGTGTACAATTAAATGAAATTGAGAAATATTTTGCCTTTCTTATATATTTTAATATTTCTTGGAGTACAGTGTCACCTATTAAATTGATTAAATCGTTTTGAATTGTTGGAGAAAAGTAATTTAGAATTCCTATTTTTGCTAAAGGTAATATGCTCTTTTAGCTGTTTATCATAATGAGAAAAAAACTCTAGCAATTTTTAAAAAAGTACCACAATTATTGGCCTCGCGTGTATTTGTACTTAAACCTCGAAAAGTCAAGTTGTTGACTGTACAAAACAAAATGCAATCAACAATAATTCTGAGAATGTGCCACCATTCCTTTTTTTCTTTTATCATTATTTCCTGTAGTACTGTATCAATTGTACTGCCCTCTTTAATCCGTTTTTCAAAATTTTTCCAATTAACATAGCATTCTTGGTTCTCTAAAGAATTTTCATGCTCTGGAATTCGAGGGTGTGATTTTCTCCAGTCAGAAAATCCTTCTTTTGATTTTGCCAAGCATGAATTAGAATGCTTTCCAAATAGCATGCAGGGGAAACAGTAAATAGATTTTTTCTTTTCACTGTAAATTAGCCAATTTCGCTCTACACTTTCTCCATTCAAAAGTTTTTTTTCGTGTAACCAACTTCTTGTAAAATGCCTTTTTTCTGCATTAATTGATAAAATTACCAGTTTTATTTGGTTCTGGACTATGTTCAAATAATAAGCTTCTCACATTGTCATTCATATCAGACCATGTTGTGAGATCATTAAAATTGAGTTGAATGTTGGTTGGTTCATTTTCCCAATCCTATTCCTGTACATATTTATAAGTAGTAAATGTTGTAAAGGACTGGTTAAGATTTGGTGTAGAACCCTCTGAATGTACAATTACACTCCCAGTTACATTCTTGGTTACTTTGGTAAGGTTTTCATTTTCTAAAAGTGTCGATGGAAATGGCCTACTTTCAATACCTTGTTGTAGTGGTAGCGCAGTGGTTGAGGGGTCCACCTTCTTAACCCAGCCCAGTTTTTGTTAATACTTGGCTTGGACTATGTTATCTGCCTCTTGTTATTTTTTCCGTTTTCTGCCTTGTGCTGCCGACAACTTTGTAGGCCCCATTTAGACACACACACACACGTGGCACAGTGCACGAATTCACACGCAAATCAATCAATAAAATTATACACATTTACAAACAATGCTAATCAAATAAATGTAATCTAAATTTGGATTACGTCCCGTTCCCCGTTCGGGCCGTTCTCCGCACGGTTCCTTTAACGTTCGGTCGTTTTACTTCTGCTGCCCTCCCTTGGCACGAAACACTGCTCGTACCGCACACTAACTGTTTGTTTATTAGCAGCTTTCCTTACTTGCTACCCCCCTTCGCAGGTGCCAAAACAAAGAGACCACATTCCTAAGCAGTCACATTTCCTAGTTACTTCCGCTTGGCTCTCTCTCCACCTCTTTGGAAATGTTTGTTCTCAGTCCGTTACATATTCATAGTAGAATTTACTGTCAGTGTCACCCAAGCCAAATATATACAAATATTTTGTGTTAGGATGATAAAAGTTTCATCTAGGCACCATTTTTATTCTTAAAGTATAATTGTATACGTCTTTTTAACTACGCGTTTAAATAAATTTCGCAATCTTACATTTTATATTTAAAAAAATCTACATCTTGATGGCGCTCCTCCAGCTCGGCGCCCGGGATGGCTGCCTCCGCTTCCCCCCCCCCCCCCCCCCCCCNAGGCCCTGATTGAACAAAAAAAAAATTCATAAAGGCTATGAAAGGGAATTTCAACATATATTCTTGAGTACAAATAATCAGGGTCCAACCCTGTAAGGTTGTAGTCTCCCCCCTGGGAGGTCAAGGTTTAATTCTCGATCTAGTTTATTGTTGTTTGTTGTTTTTTCATTCTCACCGCATAAGAATGATTATGCCTTTAATGAAAATCTACTCTTTTAATATATTCTCTGGCAATATAGTTCAAACACACTTTGGTGGATTGAAGATAAATAATTGGAAGCAGTGGCGGCTCGTGTATAGGCACTGCGGAACTGCAGCACCACCTATTTCCACTTGATATTATCGATACAATTTAATATAATGAGTAATTTTTTCTTTAATTCTTTATTTATTTTTGTAGTACAATATATATTCCTTAAGCTTAATGTCAGTACCTCAGTAGCCATCCCCCAGTTTATGAAAAAGATACAAACATCTTTGTATGGAACTGTGCGTTTCACAGTGCCAGCGACGTAGTGTTTGACTGTTTTGCTCATGCGCACATAGGAGGGGGTGATGAGGAAGGCGGGACTGCCAGGTAGAGAGAGCACTATTGCTCTCGCAGTGCTGGATCTGGCACGATGATGGAATGAAGTGTTTTTTTTTAATTAGCGTGTGTTGTGTTTAAAAACCGTGTACCATAATCTTGAATGTGATAAAGTGTAGAAGAGTGTAGAATTATATTATTATTCTGCTTCCAGCTATTCTATTTGACTTTTTTTTTCGGATCTTTTATTTAACAGAAAGACTAAATGCACTTGAAGTACTTTCAATGGGGAAAAATTTCCTCAATTGTCATCCAGAGATCAAGGAGAAAATTATTGAACTTTTTGCGCAAATTAAAACAAGAAGAATGGATTTCATTTTTAAATGAATAGATCAAGCTCGAATTGTAACAATTTAAGTTAAAGTAAGTAAAAAGTGTTTGGTTTTTTCGCTAAGATTTTATCAATTTCCTGAATAAATGTTATTTTTACACATGTTTTTTTCCTTTTATACAATTTTAAAACAAAGGCTTAAAAATTTTCTAAAGCAGCACCCCCAATAATTTTAGCCACGAGCCGCCACTGATTGGAGAGATCAGGGTTCTAATTCGGTTAGGGCGTATTGAGGGCCCTTTTCCTCCCTAAATAGTTTCTACTTTCCTTTCTACCTTCCTTAACCCTTCACATTAGAGTCTTAACGGATAATAGGCCTACGACGCGGTAAACCCTTTTCGATGGGAATACGAGATTATACGTCAAAATCGACTGGTCTGGTTTGCAGGTGATGGAGAGGGTGGGTTTGATTCCCTGCTGGGTATACTGAGAATAGTGTTTACTAAACTATGTTCTTCTTTCCTCTCACACAGATGCGTGTATATTTCCTCCAAGTTATACCTTGCTCATCCCTACCCCATTAGTGTAGATCTATGGAGAGCCCAGACATAATATACTAGAAAAAAGTTTGAAAGTTGCTAATTATTTCCCAGATATTATTAAGAACACAGGTGGGAGCGTAGGAGACACGGGTTAATAGTAGTGTTTTTTTTCTGTTTTATAGCAAAATTATTTCAACTAAAATAAGTAAAATAATGCTCCATTAGACACACAGAATTTAGTTTTCTTCACATGTTGATAACAATAGTTGTTTAATATCTGTCATGAGCATAGCGGCATTAGATGATAAACTTTTTAAATGAAGAGAGAAAGTTGTTATTAAATTCCAGAACACCTCTGACAGATATTCAAGAACTGTTTATATTACCATGTGAAGAAAATTAAACTCTTTGGTTGTACTGAAGCAATATTTGATATATTTTAACAAAAAAAATGGACTGTTCTCGTGTAACATACACTCGCACCTTAGGAAGGTTGACTATTCTGTCGGACTCAGATAACATATATACACAACTCTTGTACTTTAAAATAAACCAAGCCATTAATTTAGTAAAAAAACTCATAAAATATTGGAGATATATCTGAAATATTGTCAATATATTGTATTATTTAAACAAAAATAATTTGGGGGTGAGCCTAGCTTTCAGAGAATATCCACGCTTATTTAAATGGGCCCCACCCACTCTTTGGCTGAGTAAATGTCGTATTTAAAATTTCTATACATATTCCTTCGTTCCAAATACTTTTATGGTATGATATTGGTAAAAATCTATTGAATTAATATATTTAAACTATTTTGTTAAATTCCCTAAATAGAGGTTAGTAGTTACATTAAGTAAACCTTGCGTAGGATGTTTGGAGTGATCTGGGAGGGCGTATAACATTTGGACCATGCAACCTGTTATTACCTGCGTTTAAAAGGGTATCATTAATCCCACGTTACATTTGGGCCACGAGTTCCTTCTAGGAACTGTAAACAAGGCGTACTGATGTACTAACTCGACCCCAGCTGTTGTGACGCTCCATTCAGGATGGTTGTAAATGTTTTCTCAGGCTGAGCGAAAAATAGCAAGTGATGGATACTAAGACAAAACAACATTTTAAGCTAATCCAAACTATGCTAACCTAATCAAACCTAACCTAAACAAACTTAACCTTATGTAAGGCCAAAAGATTGGTAGGGCCAAATTTATATCTACCCGCAGAATTATTATCTGTTATAGTCCTCCTGGTCAAGGAACGCGGCCCAACTAAGCTATGACGATAATCCTCCTGGTCAGTGTTCGTGGTCCAACTAAGCTTTGACGATAACCCTCCTGGATAGTGATCGTAGCCCAAGTAAGCTATGAAACTGTTATGTGCCGATCTGTGATTATCTTAGCTGAAATACACAGGTCCTTTGGACTAGGTTGGTCTTAGGACGTTTGACGAAGTTGTGAACACACCTGTTAATCCTTCCCTTTGTGTTTGTTTACTTCTGTCTCTCATTTCCATAGCCGGTGTTGGTTCAAACGCCTTAGAGGTAGGTTAGGTTAGGTTAGGTTAGATTGTTTTAGGTTATCTCTGCAAAAATAAAAGGAAGAATTCTGTACGTCCTATCTAGGTTGGTCCAGAATACCTTCCATCTACTTGCTAATACTGCGGCAAATATCCTGTATAGATTGGTCCAAACGTGTCGCTTTTCGTGGGGAATGTTACCGTAAGTCGTACGGCCGGGAACCCAAACGTCGCTAGCCCATCCATCCCTTAACCTAGGTTTTGTCATAATGTCACACCATCAGGGTGGTTATTGGGGAGGAAAATTGCAATAAAAGATTGAAATAAATAAAACAAATAAAATAAAAATAGCCAAACGTATTGGAACACAATTTAAAAGTTGATGGAAAGGAAGTGCACATAATACATATCTTTTAATGAAATATTATTTGTACTTATAATAGGTGACCTGGCGGTCTAGGGGTAAGGTGTCAGACTTCTATGCTGGCGGCCGGGGTTCAATCCTTGGTCCCGGCAAAGATTTATCTGATTACCAAACCCTTCCTTCACCTCTGAAAAGACATCTTGTGAATGTGGGGAATGCCAGGCCTCCACCGTGGTTCGGATTCCACGTTAAACTGTAGGTCCTTCATTTAATCTCACAATCATCCTACCATTACACATTAGCGTAAGTGCGTATAACCCGAACGGGTAGTAAGACGCGGTGCTAATAATAATAATAATAATACTTATAATAGGCTTATATTCACAAATTTAAAAGCTGATGGGAAGAAAGTGAATATAATATACACAGTGTCCATAAATTACTCACCTCATTATAGGCGTTAATTAGTTATTTTAGTGAAGTATTTGCCGAACTGTGGCCGTCCACTTAATTAAAACCAAACATGTCTTAAATTGTGTAATTAATTACCGCAAAACGTTTTAAAATAGCTTCTCAAATAACACCTTCATTAAGGCTTATAATCCTTGTGGATGATTTATGGGCCGCCTGGATATTTCAGGGAAACGTTATTTTTAACTTTGGTGTATTCACAATAAGTCAAAACTTTAAAAACAAATTAGATAAATGTATCGGTATTATGGCGGATTAGGTTCCAAATTAACGCCGTAAAGCGAATATCGCCTTAAAACGAGCCACGGACTTTTTTTTATATATCTTTCCAGTGCATATAAAAGCTTAAAAAACATATTTACACTATGATTTATATAGTGTAAAGCGGCGCTAGGATTTAAAAACTAACAATGCAAAAGTAAAAATAAAAAATGCTACTTTACTAACCTTAAAACTGCTGGAAACACTCTTAATAGCAAGACAAGCGCAAGCACTAATATTGTAAAGCCCCGTGTTAACGAAGATCCTTAATCGAGGATACACCCATTATACATTTCTAGAATAAGGATTAATAAGGTATAATTTAAAGGAAATGAACCCACATTTTCTTGGAAAAATGGTATAGAACCAATCTGGGGGGGGGGGGNGGGGGGGGTACTTCAATAATCCAGGCCGAGATTCAAACCTTGACCTCTCTATAGCCGGCAAAAGCTATACCTTGATCGGAACCGACGGCTTAGTCCGTACGCCCCTCCATACAGATATTTAAGAGTAAATCGTTACGCTGTACTAATGGCTAGTGACACTTTTCATTATTCAAAATATATTTTGTGTGTCACGGCATCTCACTACCTGCTCAGCTAAAACGCAAATATGATATTACTATGATGGGGTAGGGATGAGGAAGGAAGCATCTTAGAGGTACTATACCCGCATTTGCGTGGAAGGAGGGTGGGAAACCATTTAGGATAAAACTTCAGTGGACCCGATTTAAATTCAAACACCGATATCCCCGTCATTAGCAAGCCAGTTTAACACAATAGTGACACCTTAGACCGTTCTGACACTGAATCAAGTAAAATTAATAATGAAATAATAATTGATATCTGTCTATTATGACTGATGAGCACCACAAAATGGGAATTGCATGGTTTTGGTTGGTAATAGGGACGTGGTATCGAGAGAAAAGTATCGAGAACAGTAAGTATCGGTATCAAAATTTTAATATGGAAAATTATTGTTTTACCAAGTAATAATTTCAACTTTTGCATAGTAATAGTAATCGTAATAATAACAATTATTATGTTTATTTAAACACTGAAAATTATAATGATTTAACCATATTATATATAGTATATTTAGGTATAATGCGTCTATGTTGTGTGTTGGAACTTGGAAGGTATGATAGATAGTATTTTATAATAAATAGTATAAAGTGTTTTACCATAACTTTCAAAATATCTATGAAAATGTGTCTGATGGAACGTTATTTAAAAGTTAAATATGACTAGTAATCTATTTTTTCAATCTATTTTTTACCCTTCCTTAACCATAGTAAACATTTAATCTCAGCATGAGTGAAGTTAACAAAGAAGTTGTTTATTTCGATACTAATTAGGTACCACAACCCATCTCGGTGGCGTAGTTGGCTAACGCGCTAGTCGTGTTAAGCTCGACCGCCGAGGACGAGGAGATCAAGGTTCAAATCTCGGCCGGGTGAACTGGGGGAGGTTTTTCCTAAATGGGTTTCCACTCTCCCTCCACGCAAATACGGGTTCACTTCCTCTAATTCAACCTTCCCAATTCCCAATCCATTAGCGTAATTAGTACTTAAAGCGTATAACCCAAAACGGGTAGTAAGACGCAGTGCTAAATAATAATAATAATTCTATACTGGAATGGGAGTACTAATATCAGTAAAAGTATCGATAAAAAAAGTATAGAGTAAAAAAATACTAGTATCGAAAGGAAAATATAGATATTAGTAAAGTATCGATACTTTTTTCACACCCCTATTTGGTAATTTAACATCTTTCAAATTTTGTTTTAACTTATCGTGAATGGACTATATAATTATTTAATATGGGAAAAGGTTTCCAGTAAGGGTCCCTAGAATAAGACCGGATACACACAATATTGCTTTAACAGTGAAAGGGGGCAATGCACCCTTACAAATTCTATCCCAGTGTTAGTCTACATACAATTTTGAAAGAAAGAACCTTTTAGAAAATACTTTTTTTTACAATACACACTACTAGCATTTTAATGTAAAGTTATTTTATAGGTATTAATACTTTATATATCAAAGTTGACAGCTGCAGATCACATGCTAGGCTTATGAATCTGTGAAATTAGATCTAATAGCTTTTCTAAATGTCAGATAAGATTATTGTAATACAAAAATTGGAAAGTAACCCTCGCATATGAATTTTAAAATTTGAAAAAAGATTGTTGTGAAATAAACAGAAACCCTCTAATACAAACATGGAAAGGAAAATGAAAAATCATATTAATTGAGCTTTTTTTTTCAGTTCTGTGTTTCCTGCGTGACTTTACATCTTTGTCCAGACAAGCAAGAAAAATGGGCAGACCCGAATTGCGCCAGTTATTAAGGGATTAAAACTGTTTACTAATCCCGGACCCGAATTGCGCCAAATCAAGTTCAGTTAGTCGGTGAGGGAAGTGGGGGGAGGGGGGGTGATACAAACAAAGACCATCACAAATAAGCTCTCGCCATGTCATGTCTTTCCTCCCTTTAGTATAGGAATGTGAAAACGCCTCAAGTGCCCCCAACAAGACTTGTAACAGTAGTATTGACATCCGTCTGTCCAATACTTATTAATTGTCTCGACAACAGTGACTGTACCGGTGTATTTTTTTATTTTTTGCCGGGTTTTGTGTGAACTGTAATTATATTAGCGAGAATTATTGATATGAAAAGGATTTATAGTGAAAAAGGGAAAGTTCTGATTGTCTATAATAAATATATGTATCGACGGGCGAATCAATTAAAGTTGACGAGGGAAGAGAGGTGGAGATGCACTAAAAAGGACTGCAAGGCTAAAATATTTACTCTTGATGTTGGAAATATTTTCTTGCGGACTGAAGATGAACACAGCCACGAACCACTACTAGATCAAGAGTTGAACAGAAGATCCATTAGCAACGCAGTTAAGAGGAAAGCTGAAGAGATTGAAGTAAGGCCTTCAAAGTTAATCCACACAGAGGTACAGACACAGAAAAAACTATAAAAACATTGACCTGCAAGGACATTAAATGTATCAGGAATAACATCAACTACACTAAAATAAAAACACTGCCAAAGTTGCCTAAATCTTCCGAAGAAATTCAATTTGCCATAGATTCAATTGAAATAAAAACTATTCAATACGAAAACATTTTGTTGAGAAACGAAAAAGAGAAGGGGATTGTGATATTTTCTTGTGACTCGAATCTTGAGTATTTGTGCCATAATGAAATTGTGTTAATGGATGGAACCTTTGAATATGCACCGAAACATTTTTGTTTTCGTACAAAATTTAAAATCGGTCCAAACTGACACGTTCATTCGAATCAACAGTGTAAGAGAAGGTAATGTGCAAAATATGGATAATAAGTCTAAGTTGAAACAATCATTCATTGAAAAAAGACTTAAACAGTTTAGGAATGGAGAAATAGACAGATTAAGCTTAGTGAAGTGTGTGTCCTTCCAAAACTCCTTTGTATGACTTGTTTATATTATGTTTGTTATACTATTATTTAGCATACATATAGCTATTATTGACAATGTTTTAAAAACGGAAATTTCACTTTGATATAATATTGTTTGATTTTGAGCTAAATATAGTTAACTAAATTATATTTTTGACTTGTGTCCTTCTTACCGCCAGACTTAGAATTAATATTTGTTTATGTTCAGAGTTGGCGCAATTCGGGTCTTGTCTTGGGAAGGGCGGTATTGGCGCAATTCGGGTCCGAGCTAAGATATTATTATTATTATTATTATTATTATTATTATTATTAGCACCGCGTCTTACTATCCGTTGCCGAGCTAAGAGAATTGGCGCAATTCGGGCGAGCCCAGAAAAATTAATAGATATAATTTGACGTATGTAAATGTCAGGTCATGTAAACTGCAACTATAACTATAACAATAACAATTACCCACTTCAATGGCCGCGTGGTCTAGCGCGCTAATCTCATGTTGTACTAGACTGCCGAAAACGGGGAGATCGGGGTTCAATCCCAGCCACATGCACTGAGGGTGGTTTTTAATAAATGGTTTTCACTATCCTTTCATGTAAAAGCGGGTCCACTTCCTCTCAAGTAAACCTTCCTAATCCCTAAGCCATTAGTGTAAATTAGTACATAGGCGTATAGCACGAACGGGTAGTAAGAAGCGAAAAAACTATAATAATTATCAATTAAAATGTTCTCATTGTCGACCTGAAACAAATATGTTTGTATTTTTTTTTAATGTCTCTTCCTACCAAAATCCTATTGTAAGCATAGGTTTAGATTTGGATTGAACGACGTTTGATAATTTGGTAAAGTGACTATAATACGTTTCAAGAAGGTTAGTTACTAAGCAATTTTTTCTTTTTTACCGACCGTTTCAGCAAATTTATTAATTTTGTTCAGCACACACCTTCCCTCACTTCTCAATGAAACTAGATCTGTTACTTGATAGAACTGCCAGTGACTTGAAAGTGAAGTATCTTATTCTATAGTACGGCGGACTGAATGCCAGACAAGACGTTAGTAAACTTCCCATTCATCGGAATAAAAGTTAGTTCCCTCTATTCATACATCCACTACACATGTACGGGTTCACACGTTCAAAGCGCTGTGCAATGAATTTGTTCCTTTGGGGCAGGTACATCCATTCCTCTGAGGATTACTTTATAATTAAACCACAAAAGATCACAATTTATCCATGGGTGTGCCAAGTTTCTAAATGTTAAAGGGCTAACCTCCTTCGACTTCGACACCCACAATAGCCTTCGCAGCTTTGAAAAATTTCAAAGGAAGAAGAAAACTTTAATATATTTTGAAAATATTTGAAATATCTCATTAAATAAGATATATTTCAGCATATCATATCTAGAGCAGCGACTGAACAATATTTCAACACCAACTAGTGATTAAATTACTATATATATAAATAATATAATAATTATAGTATAATAATATATGTAAAATAAAATTACTATATATATATATATATATATATATATATAATTTTTTAGTTATATATATATGCACGGATAAAATCACATATATCAGCATGAAATAATATATTGTGATTTGTTATTTTCTCTTTACCTTAATGCATTTAGATGATAATTTTAAAATCAAAAGAAGTGTTATGTGACAACGGAAACCTTATCTTCGATTTTGTTTGCCATATTTAAAACTTCGCCTCGACTTCACTTTGCATTTTTTTCCAAACCGACCTTGATACCCCGCTATTTCTATAAGGAATGAATTCACTATTTGAAAGTTCATAGCTTCAATAACTTTTTTTTTTTTAGCGTATGCCAATAGCGTATGCCAATAGAAGTCTTAAACCTAACTTAAGCCTAACTACCACACCATCGCGAACATAGGAACAATTTCCTTTCAGGAAAAAATACCTGCGGTACAGATGGGATTCGAATCTGGAAATATATCGTAGTAATTGAGAATATAATACTTTAATTTATTTTATTTTATATAATTTCACTGGCTCAGAAATAATACTAATATGATTATTTTACTCAGAATTAATTTATATAATGGTAGATCACCAGACTCGTAGCCAGGACCTCTGGGTTGATCACATTTCACCGAGTATTTATTAGTGACATTGTTCGACAAATTAACTACCCATTAAGAATTTATATTAACGGACCGGTTTCTATCTTTAGTAACATTTATCAAAATCTGCCATATTTTTACAACAATCCAACCAAATAGAACCATTAACATCACACTTTTTCTAGGTTTCTAAATTTCCAGTGCGTATCAAAATAAAATAAAAACACTAAATTACTGAGGGAACATTTTAAATGTCTAAAGTTACAGATAATAATACCAAAGATAAAAGTAAATAGGCCTATATGCCAAAACGTAGCATCACAATTATATTATCGTCGGCCCTGTGCAAGTTATACTTGGTTGGTCTTTTTCAGACAAAATGTTTTTCTTTTTTTTCTTTTCTTTTGCAGAACATAGTTATTATCTATTTACGATAGCTTCAACCTTATACAATTGTGAGATTTAATGAATGAATTAAATTAATATCATTTGCTTGCATCCTTCAAATGATTAGGTATGTTACCGTTATTGTTGGTATAGATACATTGTAGCATAATAAACATTTTATTTAAATATTAAATCAACAAAATGTAACAGTTTATTATGAAAGTTTTAATTACTGTAACTTAATTTTACAGAGAGGTAATCTATTATTTCTCAAGTTTTTTAAAATAAGCGCTTTCTTCGAATTGCCTACTAAAATAATTATATTAATAGCATGACATTTATACTTGGACACAAAAACTCGACCAAAAAAATTAGCCTTAGTGTGGTAAAATATGGTACGAATTTATACATCAAGCTCTTATGGCGGCATCACAAAAACACCACACAGTACCATAAAAAAAAGGTTCATTTCAGCTGTCAGATAAGACTTATATCAAATTTGCTGTAGCTAAGTATTTTCCTTGAAAATACGAGTTAACTTCCAAATATGACACAATAAATGGTTAGCTTATTCGTTTAGGGATGACTTTATAATTTCGTACACTAAAAACTTGGCTTTTTATGACATTCGTTAAAGGCGCGGGTATGAGATTCTTTTAATACATAAAACCCTACGATTTATCTTGCAAATAAATGGCGTAATGTTTAGTTTTATGAGACCACGCGTTTAGAGTGGGCCATTAGCTGTAATTGTCTTGTTCCATGTAGTGTCAAATGAGGAACAAGAGTCACCTCTTCCCCCCACTCTCTCCTCCTGCATGCACGACTTACTGACAGTCAGGATGATAAGGATTTTAAATACCAGCTTCGATGGTTGAATGGTCTAAAGCATCACTCTCGCAATAGACTGAACAGCCTATGACTGAGGGATTGCAGTTCAAATCCTGATCAAGTGTGGTTTTTTCCTAAACTATCCTTCACGAAAATGCGGGTACACTTCCCTTAAATTCAACATTCCTCATCCCTAAAACATTAGCCTAATTATTACATAAGCGTGTAGCCCGAACGAGTAATAAGCCGCGGTGCTAATAAAGAATCTTCTTCTTTATTAATTTTATCAAATAGTTGTATCGACATAAATAATAATATTATAACTATTTTATTAAAAGAACAGATTTTTTAAATATGTATAGTACATCCAAACTCTGATATCCCCGTCATGGTTAGTCTAATCTATTGCGAGAGTGACGCCCTACACCATTCGACCATCGAAACAGGTTCTAACTTATTTATGTTAGTTGTAAGGCCGTAACTACATTTTCTGTAAATTAATAAGTGCCTGATATGTTTGATACATAAATCAATCCTGACACACATACCAGTTCTAGTTTAAGCGTAAAGCCACCACCATCCTTACAAACCGGATGCTGCCTATTTTTTCATCACACACTTCACAAGCAATAAAGGATTTTAACAGCCTTTTATTACCGTCGGTACCATCAAGAATAGAACAGCTTTCAAAGGAAAGCATTTCCCAATTTTTAATGTCGATCTTTATATTATGAGGTTCTCCATTATTCACCCCCTAGCTCCCTTTTTCCTACCCTCATCCATCAATACTTGTCAACCACGAAAATAACCCTATTCCATGTAAGAGAGGATATTTAGGAGCTCAAGAGCTATTCCTGCATCAATTCTATCGGGGCTTGTCCATTGACACGATCTTCGGGACAGATATCTTTAATGGAACATTTCCCATGTGATTTTAGGAGGGCTGTAACTATATAGGTGGGCGGTGACCTGGCGGTCTAGGGGTCAGGTGTCAGACTTCTGTGCTGGCGGCCGGGGTTCAATCCCAGGTCCCGGCACAAATTTATCTGATTACCAAACCCTTCCTTCACCTCTGACAAGACATCTTGTGAATGTGAGGAATGCCAGCACCGTGGTTCGGATTCCACGTTAAACTGTAGGTCCTCCATTTCATCTCACAATCACCCTACCATTACACATTAGCGTAAATGCGTATAACCCGAACGGGTAGTAAGACGCGGTGCTAATAATAATAATAATAATAATAATAATAATAATATATATGTGGTGCTGGAGGAGAATATAGAGAATAAAGTGGACGAATCATTTGACTAATTAAGAAGATATAAGAAAAGTAAAATAAAAGAGAACCATTATGAAGTTGATTGTGATGAAAGGCCAACTGTTTGAGTCACATTACGAGTGAAAATAAAGTGCTTATTGAGTGACGTAATAGGAGACTAAATGGGAGGTAAAAGGGGACAAGGAAGAAAAGTAATGCAACTGATTGATGACCTCGAACAAGGAAAGAAGATGAAGTCCCAGGATATAAAGAAGGGAAGCTGCTGATAGGACATGTTCAAGGACTCAATTTATACATTGCAGCGGATCTGTAGAAAAATAATACCTAATAATAAAACCATTTTATATAAAAAAAAACTGATAGTATTTCTTTTAAAATCTATGGTCATGCCACCCGAGCATCAAGGTCCTTTAATAAGGTTTACTGGTGAGTATATTTCCTCTAAATTCTATCTTGCTAATCCTTAAAAGTGTAATTCAGTGTTTCTCAAACTGAGGTACGCGTACCACCAGGGGCATGCCGGCACCTTTCAGGAGGTACGTGAGCTGTTCCAAAGGGAAGTTGGCAACATGACAAGGGACTTATGGAAAACCCTAATAGTTGGCTTTTACCGTTTCTGGTTATTTCCACACACCTGTTTCCCCTATTTTCTCTTGGCTGGAGACAGATCTCTGAGAATTTACCCTCTACTTGACATCCTCTAAGTTAACAGTTATCTTGCTTATATTTAGAGTAATTTGAGCATATTTCCTGATCAGTCATAACTTGGTGACATATTCTTTCTCTCTCAAAGATATTACTCAAACTAACAAAGCAGTTGTAGAGATATATTGCGGTAATGTTTATATATTAATTAGTTCCAATCTATTTGTTTATGTATTATATATCGGCCTATTCATGACAATATTACTCAAACACATGATACGTGTTAAACTAAATTATCTTGCTCTTTTTTTATTAAATGAGACAAGAAGTTTTCCTCTCTGACAGCACGTGTGAGTTTAGTGACAGATTTACAAATTAACAGTGGCTGTGCAGGCTAGCGTTCATGGCAGACGTATTTCAACGACTGAATGAGCGGAATAAGGGTCTTAAGGTTAAGCAAACAACACCCTTCATGGTTCATGACTAAATAAAAGCTTTTAAATAAACTTCAACTTGAAACTTGCAGCTTGCAACTTCTTTGAAAAATTTCGTAGAAGAAAGTGACTTGAGCTTCATGATTTTGTCGTCAACGACTTAAGAGATTGTCTGGGTTTGATCGAAGAGTTGGCGAATATTTTCCTGAGAATTTAGGGAGCGAGTTCTGGATGCGAGACCCTTTTTCTACAGTGGAAGACTCCAATTTACCGAATTTCTTTTCAACGAAATAAATTATTGAACTGTCCTGTAATGAAGCCCTCAAATCCAATCTCAAGAAAACTTCTTTGGCAGATATTTGGCAAAATTTGGTTGCAAAGGTTGAACGAGCTTACTCATGTCATTGACCATGCCATCAAGTTTATGATGACTTTCTCAACAACATATCTCTGTTAGAATGGTATTTCATTCATGGTGTAGCTAAAAAATAAGTACCGCAATAGACTAAATTTGAAGCTGGACCTCCACTTGAAAAATTCAACTGGATAACCAGACATCAAAAAGTTGTGCCAAGCCATCAACAACACACCTCTCACTGAAAAACTTTGGTATTCATAATATATCAGCTCCAAAATTTTGATTTGAAATTAAAATATTGTGTTTATGTTGCCTTTTTTCTTTATTTTTAAACGAATTTTTGAAGAAATTGTATAACACTTTTCTACAGACTTTTTACAGTAAAATTATGTTTTTTTTTAAACTTATCATTACGAATCTCAATAAGAGATAATGTTAAGGCTATAACAGTAGAATTCTCTCTAAGTAGCTTAGTCACATTTGAAATATTTTATTACAGATATTTTTTCCCAATAGATTAAATATATCAGTATTATACCATGTGGTAATATTTTTTTAAACCTGTAATTTTTTTTTTGTCTTGGGGATACATTACATTTTTAGTCATGGCCAAGGGGTACAATCTAACAAAAGTTTGAGAACCACTGGTGTAGTTTATAACAAAGGATGTATTATATATACCACAAGGCCATGGTGATACTCAGCCAGACCCAGACAGAGTATTTCTCATGTTTATTGTAGTAGTAAAATATATCTGGAAGGAATGTCTTGAGGTTGGTACTCTGTCAAGGTCAGACAGAGTTTATCTGATGTTTATTGTATTAGGGAAATATATCTTAAGGAAATGTCCTGAGGTTGGTACTCACTGAAGCATAATATACCCCTCAAAGCCAGTGAGTTTCTAATGTTTATTGTAGAAGTGAACCATATCTAAAAGGAATGTCCTGAGGTTGGTACTCACTGGGTGAGATAGAGTCGGGCTCTAGGAAGCTCATGCTCTTTGGTGTAGTTTGGTTCCCCTGCAGATAGGGACGTTCCTCGTAGACAAACCTCGACATGATGAGCACAGTCACTCCATAATACCCCTGGAACACACAATGTAGACAATAGCACATAACAGGGACGGTATATAAAATATTACATAACAGGGACAATGTATACATTATCTCACAAGAGGGACATCGTATAAAATATCACATGACAGGGACAGTGTATACATTATCTCACAAGAGGGACATCGTATAAAATATCACACCACAGGGACATCGTATACATTATCTCACAACAGGGACATTGTATAAAATATCACACCACAGGGACATCGTATACATTATCTCACAACAGGGACATTGTATAAAATATCACACCACAGGGACATTGTATACAATAGCACAAAATAGGGACAGTGTATACAATATCACATAACAGAGACGATGTATCACACAGCAGGAAGAGTAGACAAAATCACACAACAAGAACACCAACCTTGATTAAAAGTCACTAAAATTTGCATTGTAGAATATTTTGATTCCAATAATACTTCCATATGAATTACTGTATACTTTCTCTTTACATTAATAACTGAGGTCCGGTCTTATGCATACCGGGTAAATATTGCTATTGGAAGGTTAAAGCTATCTACCAGATAAAAGTTATCAACCACTTTAATGTTTTACGCGTCTTATGAACTGGATTTATCTGCCAGATAGTTATATGTAGGATAAATCTATTTTTATGCATAAAACGCAAGGTTGGTACTGTTTTTACTGGTGCACGAATGCGTATAAACCCTGCTGCTACCGCTACAACCTAGCTAGTGGAGACCACGCTCAACATTTGTTTGATAATGGTGGCTAAACGAGTGCGAGTAAACAGATGGCATCACGTGGGCGCAGAAGCCAAGATGTCTTGCAAGTGTTAATTTCAGTGTCTGCCAAAATGTGGGCAATAGTTGGGTACAACCTTTACAAAATTTAATTTACTGTACATACATTTTGATAATTTGTTCTTAAAAAAAATATGAGTACAAATAGCTTGTCAGTTTATATAAAAGTGTGAATTAAATGTTCCAACTTTATATAGTTAGAGCCTAGACCTGTGCTTACTAAACACGTGAACCAAGATTTGAACCTAAAGACAGATTCTGATTGGCTAAACACAATGAAAAACAATGCGTCACTATGGCAACAACAGTTTTAACTTTCAAATAAAAGTTATCAGGTACTTAAACCTCCCGATACAAATGTGATGGATAAATACATTTTATCGAGTAGATAAATGCTATCCGACAGTCATAAGACGCACTTTCAACTTAACCACCAGTTAGAAATGTTTAACTACCAGATTAATATTTATCCAAGTCATAAGACCGGCCCTTAATGGACTAAGAATGTCAATACAATAGTAATATTTTTTACTACCTACTTTGGTGGTCGCATGGTCTAAGGCGCTATTATTAAAGTTGACTAGACATCTAATGACGGGGAGATGGTGGGTTCGATCCCGGCCGGGTGCACTGAGGGTTTTTTCCTTAATTAGTTTTCCAACCTCCCTCCACGTTAATGCGGGTGCATTTACTCTCAATTAAGCCTTCCTAATCCTTAACACATTGGTGTAACTAATACATTGACCTATAAACCGAACGGGTAGTAAGACACGATGTTAAGCAATTACACATCAGCACACAACTTATAAAGCAACTTAAATCTATAAAATACAAAATTAACACAGAACCAAAGAAATTTCAACAATTTTAAAATAAAATTTCAGGGGGGTTTAAATCACAAAATTTTTAATTGAAATAACCATGAAATGCCCTGAAATTAGGAATCAAACTTTGAAATTTTCTATACGTCTTACAACATATCTTTATTAACAAACTTTTCCATTGTATACTTTTACGAAGACTACATTTAGAAACAGGCTAAATAATTATAGAAGAAGGTCTGTACTTACAGGTGACAGCCATAGCTGCAATTATTGAAGAATTTGTAATCAAATAAAGTTCATCCGAGCCACTAATAAATAAATATATAGCGATTTAAATGTTGTATTTTACAAGAGGAACATTATTTTGCACAAGAAGGTGGATGTGAAATGTATTTGGTCTTTGAATATTTATTAAGTTCTAAAAGAATTATAAAATTTAACTGTCGTTATCGAATGTTAATACTATTAATTTAGGTTTTTTTTATGACTCCAGCATATATTTTTTCTCGTGCAAGAGTTTTTTTAACTTAAAAAAAGGTTTTGTAACCCCTTGGTTTAAAGCATCCCTCTCGGAAATGACTGGATTGGCGATGACGGGGAAATCGAAGTTCGGATCCCAGTCGGGTGTATTTCCTAAATGGTTTTCCACTCTCCCTCCACTACACTTCCTCTAAATGCAACCTTTCTCATCACTACCACATTAGCGTTGTTAGTACATATACACCTTTTCCAAATGGGTAGTAAGACACGGTGATTTAAAAAAACTTGAAGTATAAATACATAATTTTAATCTGGTAGCTAATGAAGATATTAGTAAATATGTCTGCAGGTCTATAACAGACTGTAGCAACTAGCAATGTAACCTTTAAGAATGTTCTCAGAAAAGTAAGCGTTTCTCAATGTTCCACGTGATCTCCTGCACGATAATGGAAGATAGAAGATAGATAGGAACAAACAGAGTGTGATTTTGTCCCGTAATTGACCAGATATCCGGACTAGGGGAAAGAAGACTCATCTAAGCTCACATCCGGCGAATGTGATGGGTTTAAGATGTTTGCAGAATGGTTGCTTGGGGGCGATGGTGTGCGGCCAGAAACGTATAGAGATATTTTGTCATTAATAGTAGTTGCATTATGGTGCGGCAGATCTCACACTGAGAGGATGTCACGGAAGAATGGGCAGAGTGTACACTGAGGGGAAGTCACTGAAGAATGGGCAGAGCTCACACTAAGGGGATGTCACGGAAGAATGGGCAGAGTGTACACTGAGGGTATGTCACGGAAGAATGGGCACAGAGCTCACACTAGGGGGATGTCACGGAAGAATGGGCACAGAGCTCACAATAGGAGGATATCACGGAAGACTGGGCAAAGTTCACACTGAGGGTATGTCACGGAAGAATGGGCACAGAGCTCACAATAGGAGTATATCACGGAAGACTGGGCAGAGTTCACGCTGAGGGTATGTCACGGAAGAATGGGCACAGAGCTCACAATAGGAGTATATCACGGAAGAATGGGCAGAGTGTACACTGAGGGTATGTCACGGAAGAATGGGCACAGAGCTCACAATAGGAGTATATCACGGAAGAATGGGCAGAGTGTACACTGAGGGTATGTCACGGAAGAATGGGCACAGAGCTCACAATAGGAGTATATCACGGAAGAATGGGCAGAGTGTACACTGAGGGTATGTCACGGAAGAATGGGCACAGAGCTCACAATAGGAGTATATCACGGAAGAATGGGCAGAGTGTACACTGAGGGTATGTCACGGAAGAATGGGCACAGAGCTCACAATAGGAGTATATCACGGAAGAATGGGCAGAGTGTACACTGAGGGTATGTCACGGAAGAATGGGCACAGAGCTCACAATAGGAGTATATCACGGAAGAATGGGCAGAGTGTACACTGAGGGTATGTCACGGAAGAATGGGCACAGAGCTCACAATAGGAGTATATCACGGAAGAATGGGCAGAGTGTACACTGAGGGTATGTCACGGAAGAATGGGCACAGAGCTCACAATAGGAGTATATCACGGAAGAATGGGCAGAGTGTACACTGAGGGTATGTCACGGAAGAATGGGCACAGAGCTCACAATAGGAGTATATCACGGAAGAATGGGCAGAGTGTACACTGAGGGTATGTCACGGAAGAATGGGCACAGAGCTCACAATAGGAGTATATCACGGAAGAATGGGCAGAGTGTACACTGAGGGTATGTCACGGAAGAATGGGCACAGAGCTCACAATAGGAGTATATCACGGAAGAATGGGCAGAGTGTACACTGAGGGTATGTCACGGAAGAATGGGCACAGAGCTCACAATAGGAGTATATCACGGAAGAATGGGCAGAGTGTACACTGAGGGTATGTCACGGAAGAATGGGCACAGAGCTCACAATAGGAGTATATCACGGAAGAATGGGCAGAGTGTACACTGAGGGTATGTCACGGAAGAATGGGCACAGAGCTCACAATAGGAGTATATCACGGAAGAATGGGCAGAGTGTACACTGAGGGTATGTCACGGAAGAATGGGCACAGAGCTCACAATAGGAGTATATCACGGAAGACTGGGCAGAGTTCACGCTGAGGGTATGTCACGGAAGAATGGGCACATAGCTCACACTAGGGGGATGCCACGGAAGAATTGGCAGAGTTCACACTAGGGGGGCGTGATATATGTATTTCACAACACAATGATTCTGAAGAGATAAATATCTTATATCATCAACGCGTTTTATTTTTCCTGGCTACGATTTTGGAACTGAACTGGACTCAAAACATCAATTTGTTATTCTGAATTGGCGTCGGCTTCGTTGTAAAACTCAAATGGCTTTGTGCGGAGTTCTAGGAGGTAGCCGAGTGTTTACGATCACAATCCTCGAAAAGAAGTGTGTACAGTGGTTTTATAGCTAAATTATTGTCTCCTGCATTCTACACGCCATGCCGGCAAGTGTCTTTAGCTCAAATAATTAATTAGAAAATATTAATTTGATATTTTGTTTAAGATGAAAGAACAATTTATTATTATTACTTTTATAGCGTATTTAACAATCATGCTCCAGGATGGTGGATTTCATTAAGTTAATGAGCTAATGTATAGTAGCTCCAGGGATTCTGAGGTTTTTCCTGAACGTTAGTAAAAGTTACCAGACCAAATTATGTATCCCTACGCTAAACCAAATGATCTGCAAAAACATATGTTTAGCAGCTGTCACTTTTGAATGCAAAAACTTAGGTCTATACAAGAAACATATTAGTTTTATTTATTTTTTATTTAATGTTGATCTTAATATGTTGATGTTAGGCCAATATTAACTATAAATTTTTTCTACAATATTTAACATTTTAGCATTTAATCTCATTTAAAAAAGAATAAAATGTAACCTGATTTTTAACAACTTAATTTATCTTCCATATATCTTTGTGTAGGTCATGCCCTAGCTTGTGTACTAAGTGACGTCACAAGTTGAGCCAATCAGATGTATTTCTTCATCTGGCGCTACTTTCTATTTTATTTACATTGTGTGCAACTGTGTTATTTTATACTAGAAATGAGTACGTGCGATTATTTATGTTTTGTCAACGCGTTTTACTACCCACTCAGGCTATACGTATTTATGTATACTACTTATTTACGCTATTGTGTTAGGGATACCAAAGGTTGAAGTTAGATAAAATGTGTCCGCATTTTCGTGCAAATTGCAGTTAGGTGCTCTGAGGGTGATTGTGTCTAATTAAATTCCCACTTTACCGCCATGCAAATACAGGAACACATCTTCTAAATTCAAAATTTCTCATCGTTAACAAAGCTAGTATAAGCCGTTTAACCTAAAGGGTAGTGTAATCCGTGAAGGAAAGACTGCTACGGCTCGTTATTATAAGATACGCCATTGTGGAAAAGCACAAGATAAGTTTATTACTTTTCAGGGTAAAAAAAATTGTATGTATACGTAGGCATACAGCTTGGACGGGCGAAACCATATTGTGGTTCTAAGAATGAAGACGATAAAACTTAGAAAAATGTGCCAGCATTTGGAAGGAGGAATAATTTGAAAACATGTACAGGTACCTAGTAAAAAAAGACCTCAATCCGCGTGGCCGGGGCTCGATCACCAATCTCCCGTCAACGGAAAACCAACCCAGATAATATTTTTTTAAATTGAAAAACGACACTTAGACAAGAAAATCGGACCTAGGACCTTTGGCTTATTAGGTCAATGCTATTATCACTGATCTATCCAGGAGTTTAGATTAGCCTGAAATTTATCCTGTGTGTTCAAAGGTGCGGGATCCCCGATAGTACCACAATTTTGACCAAAATTGTACCGTGTAAGAATACGTCTATACCAGTGGCTACCAAACATTTTGGTTGGCGTACCAGCCGAGATATTTCCGTATTTTGGAGTACCACCAAGATGCTGCTGAATATTTACTATTTAGGTATATTTTTAATGGTGCCTAGGAATATAATTACACGAAACCATTTTTAAATTAACAGTTTTAATTTCTCATTATTTAACATTTCTTCTCAATCAATACGTACAATAGTGCACAGTTATCAAAGAAATATATATATTTTTTAAATTAATACTTACCCCTCCAATACCTGTTTAAATGTATTTTTATTTTTGTTTGACTCGCTCGTAATATATTTATAAGATATGATGTAACATATTTTTTAATATTTTAACTTACTTGTATTGTTTGGCCTCTCATGGCATACCGCCTGGAATAATTGTACCTACCATCAGTGGTACACATACCACAGTTTGGAAACCACTTGGCTAGACTGTGCTGTAGAAAAAAGACGTTTGATGCTGATACTTCACCTGATGAGGTCGCTAAACTTTCTACCTTTGAGAGGTTGTGTCGCAAAAAGAAGAACCCACTCTCAAATTGAAATGAATTATCGACCCTAGATCGATACGACCATCCGTTCTGTGCCACTTGTCCAAACGATATCGCGGAGTACGAGAAGGGGAGAATGTAAACAATATTTCAAATTGGATTATAAATGCACTTTATTTCTCTCGGCAAAACACTCTGGATTAATCTTGTTGACGATTTATTCGAATCTGTATATTGAACCAAAATAATATAGTGTAGATATTTATTTACCAGTTACATTCACGTTTTTAACAAAGTTATATATTAATACTTGAACGGTTAATATGTTGATATTGACAAAATCAAACCAATTAACTTAACATGTTATTGTTTAATTATATTGCCAAAATTGAAACACATTTGTTGGTGCAGTTAATGACCATAAATGGCAACTGGAGACAGATCTAAGAGCCAATAGCGTGTATAAATGTATATATGTATGTATGTATGTATGTATATATACATAATATATTATATACGTACAAAATTTCCTAAATATATTGAATTCTATAGATAACATTAATTTTTAATATACAATATAACCCTAAACATAATACTTTTACTATAAACACAGCTTCACAATTTACACATGTGATTCAAGCAACCTAAAAGATTAGTTAAACTTATTAAGTCCAGTTTTAATTATACGTTTATTTGTATATATATGCATATAATTCACATAAAACATACATAAACCACTACCAAATCTAATATATCTATTAAAAATTGTATATATATATACACATATATATGTATATATATATATACACATATATTAAAACATCTATTGCTAAAATAACATTCATACATTCAGTTAAGTGTTAAATAATTAATGGTCTCTGGTTTGGTTGTTAGGTTTTCCCTAAAAAAATATTGGAGCTAAATCACAAATTATTAGAGTACTGAAACAAAATCAAATTCAAAATTTTAAAGGAGAAAACACATATTTTAATTTATTTATTTTCAAATCTCGAATCCTATAGGTCCTTGTTCTCTCGAATATCCTTAAGGATTTAATCCCTAACATATATATTTAATTTCTTGTGTCTTTTGAAAGTGTTGGACGAGAACCATGTGTGCTTTTTTGTGTAAGTATTGTATCTGTACCTTACATCTCCGCAAACACACACTGCCATACATCACTGCCAGCCCCCTCGCAAGATAGTGAGGAGAATAGGGGGAGGGACGGGGTTATGTGGCCAACCCCGACAAGTGCTCCTACTCTCCGTCTCTGTCCGGTCTTGATTTATACCGAGTACAAGATGCCCTACTTCAGACCCTATGCTTGGTTACACGTGGCTTGAACCACGTGACTCGATAAAACGGCTCACAAGGTATTTATTTGTGGTCATAAGTTATAAATAAAGATATTGTGAGGAAGATAGTATAAACATTCTTTTATTGGATGCCAGTTCAAATATTTCAGATAGAAATACACATAACATAAGACGAAAAGCTATGAAGTATACAGTTAACTATTTTTTAAGAACCGTATCTCACTAACAATTTGGGTTATATGCACATGTAATAACTACATTATTATGTTATCGATTAGGAAAATTGAGTTTAAAGGAAGTGTATCCGCATTTACGGAGAGAGAGATTGAAAAGCCATCTAGAAAAAAACTCATTTTATTCTACTAGGATTCGAACATCGATCTTCCTGTCATCAACAGTCTTGTCTATCATGAGAGTGACGCCTTAGACCATTGGACCACCGAAGCGGATCACAGTGTAAATGATTAAGTTAATTTTAAGAACAAATTTTGCAAATCAGCATGTATACTTTTAATAATTAATAGCCTACCTCAGTGGCGTAGTTGGCTAACGCGCTTGTCGTGTTGAGCTCGACCGCTGAGGACGGGGAGATCAAGGTTCGAATCTCGGTCGGGTGAACTGGGGGTGGTTTTTCCTAAATGTTTTTCCACTCTCCCTCCACGCAAATGCGGGTAAGTCTCTTCTTAATTCAACCTTTCTCTTCCCTAACACATTAGCGTAGTTAATACATAGGCGTATAGCCCAAACGTGTAGTAAGACAATGTAACAAAAATAAATTGAACAAAGAAATCTTTCCATATCAAGGAGGGGTGGACATCAAATTAGAAGAATACATTTCCTCTTTCTTACTCTAGTTATATTAATTACGATAGAAAATGTTCATCTTGTTGGTGGCAACAAGACGAGTTGTATATGCTTGTATTTCCATTGAAAGATACACAATAAATATTTTTTAAATTCTTTAAAGAGCTTCGGGTATATTGTTCTTCTTACAAAATGAAAATTTTGGAAGAGGGTGGTATATACTGGAATTCGACAAGTGTAGCGGTCTTTCATTTTGCCTCAGGAGGGTGATGTACGGCTTTACAGCTACATCGAATACAAAGTAGTCACTTTATAAACAGAGGACACAATATATTTGTAGCAATATATGTAATTACATTTTCAAAGAAGGATATCCAGATGATTTTTGTTGTTGTTAAATCTGCAGAGCAAATAAAAAAAAAAGCGAATTAATTGGTAGACAGTTAAATAGTTAATTTCATTCATAGTTTCACACTTTGAAATTTAGTGCATATACTTTTTATAGTTAATATAAATAATTGTACAACCATTTACATTAACAAAATCTGAACCCCCAACTTCCCAGTCACTAGCAATTCAATATAAAGGGTGGCCATAATATCTGGACACACAGTCAACTAAACAGATGCATGACTAGGCAAATATACGACCTTATACGTGTTTTTAATACACACAAACACTAACAAATACATACACGATAGTATTAGGAGTAAAAAGTAAAGAATCAGAAGGTCAGAAGTGGTAAACTGGGGAATGATGGTTTTGTCGTGGAGTGGGGTTTGCCTATGTGCCCAGACTTTATGGGCACCTGTGTATATCAAGAGTGGGGCCTCAGACAGCGTGACCACCAATCTGGGTCATAAGAGAAAGGGGGCAGTGGGGGCGGGGGGGTAGTTTCTAAGAAATTCAACCACTCTAGTGTCAAGAGATGAAAGTTATATGTGGAGAATCACCCTCAATTCCCCTTGATCTCTTTGTCACCGGCAATCCAGTATATTGTGAGTCTGACGTCTTTAGATTGCTTAGCCACCAGTGCAAGTGGTTAAATATAATCTTCTTCTTTTTAGAAACATCATGTTTTGTATTTATAGCTACGGACTAAATGTTACCACAGTATTTTTTATAAGCACCGCGCTTTAGTACCTGTTCAGGCTATACGCGTTACTTCATAGCTCCACTGCAAATATTAATAATATCGCATGTAACCTATTGGTTTTAATTTATGAATTCCGTGGCCGAAACTTATCAGGCGTCACTCTCATGATAGAATTGCCTGCTGATGGCTGGGAGATCGGGGTTCGAATCCCGGCCGGGTCTACTGAAGGTGGTTTCTCTTTAATGTTTTCCCACTTTTTCCATGCAAATGTGGTTATATTATCTATAAAATGCTTCTTTCCTCATCCCTACGCCATTAGAGTAATTTATCATACATGCGTATTATTATAATAGCCTGAACAGGTAGTAAGAAGTGGTGATAAAAAAACCATTGCTTTTTCACTAAATATGAGTTGTATCCTTGCTGTGCTATAATGAGGGATTGGAAAACCTTACATTTTAAAATTAAATTATTTGTTTGCCGCAAACAGTTTCTGAAACATTCGGGATAGTATTTTAATTTATATCGACACCTCAGAGAGAAAGTGTTATGATCGTCAAAAAAAAAATCAAACTCAAAATTTTGATAAATGTCGACGTTTTATGTAGACTCCTTGAATCCAAAAAAGTGGTTTTTCGCAATGCCGTCTGTCTGTACCTCGGGCTAGAGCCGAAACTATTTCACAGATCGTGCTCAAACTTTGTATCTGTGGTTTTCATAAGCTCCCCCCGAGATGTTTTTGGAATTAAGACGTGCAACCCTAAAATTAAGGTTAGTTTATTGAAGGGCAAAAAGAGAAGAAAAAATCGATTTTCTCACAATTTGCTCTAACGCTTTTGATTAAATTTTATATCTAAACACTGTTTATCATAATAAAAAAGTTGAAAACTTTCATTTTCTTATGAAAATGACTTTGAGGATACTTTACATGGACGAAATTTTCCAACTATCATCATTTCTCCGCAACTATTTGAGATACGAAATAATTATACCATTGTAGATTTGTAGTACTATTATAGATATTTTAGTTGAAATACACTTTTATAAAACCAATAATTGATGAACTATAAGCAAAAATATATACTTTTTAATTCAGCTGTTTGAAATTGAATTTTATTCTTATACTCTTTGGTGGACAAATTTTCTCACTCTTTCTGTAACGGTGATCCTAGTTCCTAAAGCCACAGAGTGTATTATTTCATTTATGATCTTTGGTGTAATGTTTCTACAAAAATGTATAGACCTATTATTTCGCTTCACAAATCTTTTAGTAAATGTATATTTTAAGATAAACGCTAGATAAAGTCTGTGCCGTACCATTTATTTTTAAAGAGGATGAGGGGGGGGGGGGG
>CABEEJ010005042.1:41515-55279 GCA_901482245.1 Timema douglasi
TATGTTTCCTTGGTAGTGTTACTAAATAAGGCAAATGGGCTCTTTTTTTGTAGTTCAGGAGTCGCGTCAAAAAAGAGTTATACTCTACCGTGGTTAAATGAAGGAATATCACAATTTACTACCGATGATAAAATATAATTCTGACTTTAGTTCGAGTGCAGCATAAATTAAGAGTCAACATTTAAAATCCACTTTAGTATTTCTGAAGAAGGGTTCATATCAATACAAAAATATCTTTCCTCTTTGATAATTTTTTAAATTTATATTCCCTCCAAAACTACTTAAGGACGATGCCTACCTGTGAAGTAGTGGCAAGTAAATACGGGATGTCCCATGTTAATGTACTTAATTTCCATACGGCGATTTTTAAATGTATATCATTCAAACAAAAACAATGACATTTTAAATAATTATAAAAGTAGTCCCAAGCTGTCATAACTTTTTTTTTTATCTTAAAGTAGTTTTTGGTAAATATATTTTTTTAGTCGTCTACAACTAAGTATATTTGGTATATTCACAAAAAATGTCCAGTAGGAATCTTCCTGCTAGGATGTAGAGTAAAAAAGTCCGTGGTAGCACACACACACACACCCATATATATATATATATATATATATATAGAGAGAGAGAGAGAGAGAGAGAGAGAGAGGATAGGAAACAAGGAAAACATATTTTGAAATGCAAGTCGATGCTATCCAGGAACAAATATATAATAAAGTGAGTGTGTATACCCATCAGAGTTAGCCCTTTCGCAGGCGGCCTAGCTTGACATTACTGTCAAGGTGGATGCCCTGAGTCGGGCTACAAAATCATACACCTATAGCACTCTACAGGCTCATTTCATTGGTTCCATTTCATCAGGTTATAAGTTCATTGGCGAGGTTAAGAGTCATGACAATGACTCGGTAGTCAAACAACAAATCAGCCCTGTCGCAGACAACCTGGTTTGGCATAATTGTCAAGTCAGATGTTCTGAGTCGGGCAACAGCCGAAAAACCCATCAGAGTAATAGGGGAAGTGTTATCAGCAGGTAAACAAGAGGCCTCTCGGGGTGAGCTACGCACTTCCCCCTCTCTTTTTATATTTTGTTTATTGGTTTCTAAGTGTGATCGTGTTTAGTGTGCAGCAAGCTAATATGCAACCCGCGTGACCTGGCGGTCTAGGGGTAGGGTGTCGGACTTGTGTGCAAGAGTTCGGGGTTTAATCCTAGGCCCGGCACAGATTTATCTGATTACCAAACCCTTCCTTCACCTCTGACAAGACGTGTATTAATCACAACTTGTGAATATGTGGAATATCAGGCCTCCACCGTGGTTCGGATTCCACGTTAAGCTCCGTTTTATCTCACAATAACCCTACCATTACACATTAGCGTAAGTGCGTATAACCCGAACGGGTAGTAAGACCCGGTGCTAAGAATAATATGCAACCCGCTGCGCAAAATAGCTTTGAGACTATCACGTAAACAACCTCGTTAACTTTTAAATTTTGACCCTATATTTATATTGCACACCAATTAAAGTCAGAACTATGAATTTCCTCTCTGTTAAAGGTTTCATTGTCTAGTTATTGCTGCGCTCTGCTCAAATATTTGTGTCCTCTACGCATTGGTTGGGAATGTTTCGCAAATAACTATTCTGACGGAATTATATCAACATATACTCTTTTACGTTCGGTGCATACATTAACTTATTTTACGTTTGGTACACGTATTAAATTGTTTTATGTTTGGTTTACGCATCCAACTCGAGCACTAGTAAATGTTTTATAGTGTTTTTTTATTAAACATTCTAGAATATGGCTATTTTCTCGTAATATTTTTTCGTATACAACTTGATGTTTAAAGCGGACGTCTTTGAATACTATGGAACTAAACTGTTCCGCCTGAGCTCTATTTTAGCGATATTTAACAGCGGCTAGATCGGGTTATAGACAATTGCTTTGAAAATTATACAGTTTTTTTTTTAGCTTGCAACTTTATACATAAAAGTCTTCAATGCATTCCATTTGTACAACATTTTCCCACCCCTCAGAGATACTTATGTTTAATTTTGTGTGTATTTGAGTCATGTTTTCCCCCCTAGTTTTCATGTGCAGAGGAGGTTTGGTCTTATAGAGAAAGCTACGTTTAAAAGTTTTTGTTTAATCAGACATAATATCGTTGTATTATTTTTAATACCTTGGCTTTAACGGTTCTTTATTTTTCTTTGATGTGTCTTATTATTTTACTGTACAGTTATTTTAAGCATACTCTATACGCTTTTTTGTTAAGATTTTGGGCGTTTATTATAAATTATTGTTTCATGCTGTTGTACTTGAACGCTTGTAAGTGTTTGAAACATTTAAACAAGTTCATGAACCGCACCGGTGTCTACGTGGTCTGAATGTAGAGCTAGCTTTGTCTAGTTTTCTGGTGACGGGGAGTCGGGATTTGAAGCCCAGCTGGGTGTACTTAAGGTTTAGACTCAATATTTTATCACTATCCCTCCATGCAAAAGAAGCTACATGACCTCTAAATTATATTTTCCACATACCTAATCAATTAGTGTAATTTCTCTTAGCATCACGTTTACTACCTTTTCAGGCTATACGCATATGTAATGACTACTCTAATGATTTAGGGAAGAGTAAGGTTGGATTTAGAGGAAATGTACCCGCATTCGCGTGGAGTAAAAGCGTAAAATTATTTAGGGGAAAAACCCTTCAATAAACCCGACCGCAAGGAATTCAAACCCCCATCTGCCTGTCACCAGCAGTCCTATCTACTGCTATAGTGATGCCTTAGACCATGAGTCCACAGAAGTGGGTATTAAATAAGTATAGCGCTAATGTGTAGTGAGACGCCGTAGAAAAAAGAAAGTTTAGCCGAAAGTAACACGTATTTCAATAAATTGGTATTGATGCGGGTAGGACCTATATATTTATACGACCCATGTCCAACACGCAAAGGCGATATATATAATATAAAAGTTTCGATACTATATATATATATATATATAAATTATATATATATATATATATTCTATATAAAACTAGCTATTACGAGTGTAATCGCTTTATTAGAACTTATTGCGACTAACGTAATCTAGCTAAGCTTCGCTCAACATTGAATATACAGTTCAAGTGTTGTCAGGAAAATAAATAACCAGAAAAATAATAAGTCAGAGACACTTATATATAAAATTGTTACTTTTTAAAGGCTAGAACAATCCCTTGTTTCCAATCAATGACTTTTATCTTGAGCCAAATATCATTAAAAACAATTAGTGGGGAGTTTTGAAGCAAAGGCACCAAGAATTAAACAAATCAACAACATAGCGATTATATACAACACTTTTTTTTGTGAAATAAATCAAAACATATTTTCTTCACACTAAAAAAATCATAGCATGGAGATTTGACAAAACAAAATTTACCGTGAAAAACTCACATGAATATATGATATTATATCGAGAATTCTTAATAATTCTCAAATTTATTTTTAATATAAAACTGAGGTTTCCATATATATTTTATCCAATAATGTTTGTAAAATAATCCGCGATATCTTTCTATGTAGCATATAGTGTGGCAACTGATCTGGGAAACCAGGAATTATGTTTCAATTTTGTCGATCGGGGAAAAAACCCAGGAATAGTGGTTGAAGTTTGTACATCTGTCGGAAATTTAAAGATAAGAACCTATCTAAATAGTTTCTACGGGCACACATATTTCAAAATTTTATCGGGGATGTATTACTCAAAATAGATTCTAGAGACATCTTATTTACGAAAATTTTCCAAGTGAAGATCATTTCAAATATTCTAAAAACATTTAATAAAAAAAATACAAGCAATTACCATTTTCAGTAGCTTCTAAGGGTATCTACATTTCAAACCTTTTCAAGGGGAAGACAACTCCAAATATCTTGGAAAGGAATATAATTTTCAAAATTTTACAAAAGACGGCATCTTAAAATAGCTCTTAGATTCATTAGATTTTCAAAAAAAATCGGGGGTAGAGTCCCCGGATCCCTATTTGACTTGTTTTTTTAAAAAAACTTTTTCTAGTACTATTCTACATAATAATGCTTCCCCATCGATGGGCGTGGCACATGCGTATGCGTGTGCTACTACTGGTTAACTTGCCTACTATCTACTCGTGACTGAGCACACATCACAAGTGGAATATTTACGTTCTGATCCAGATCTTGATAAAAGTGCGATGAGGATGTAGAGTAATTACATTAATACACTGATTTATTTTTTGGGGGAGAGGGAGGGTTCCTATCTGTGGTGGCTTGAGGCGAAACCTCCCAACAAGATATGGTTAGGAATTATTTTTTATCAAAGAAACATCTTGAAGTAATTTGAAGTGTTTTTAGATATATTGAGGTTGTAGATGGAGCAAAAATATTTGCTCAAGTACTAAATTTTTTTAGGCTTGTTCAACACAACCTTTACAAAATATTTTAATTCAATATAATTTTTCCAAAATCTCACCAAAGGAGAAAAATCTATCTAAAAAATCAGGGAAAATTGTTTTCTTTCGTCAGTAAAATCTAGAATTATGCTGGAATTTTATTCTAGATATTAATGGCTGACTTCACATTCACTATACAATGTTTTGAATCAATAACGATTTTTATTTTCCTTTTTAAAGAATTACTGCACAATGGTTGACCTCATTGGTCTTGGGTGAAGTGCTCGTCTCAGGACCCGATGGTCGTGGGTTCAAACATACCCGGGGTCGATGGGTTTTCCTTGAGCGATGAAAGTCCGTAGCATAACTTCCTTCGGAGGGGAAGTAAATCCGTCGGTCCCAATGTAAAGAGAATAGAAGGTAGCGCCAGTTGGAGAAAGACGTCTGATTGGCTGAGCGTGTGACGTCACCCAGTACACAAGCCAGCTCTTAAAGCCATGCTCTCGCGTGTCTTTTTCAATGAATAATTTCAAGTGATTCATTTTTAATGAAAATAAAAAATAAATAAATTTGTTCACATGTGTCATTTATCATCATGATCATTTTGAATAAACTATTGTTTAATTTACTAAAATGGGGTGACCTGGCGGTCTAGGGGTTAAGGTGTCAGACTTCTATGCTGGCGGCCGGGGTTCAATCCTCGGGCCCGGCACAGATTTATCTGATTACCAAACCCTTCCTTCACCTCTGACAAGACATCTTGTGAATGTGGGGAATGCCAGGCCTCCACCGTGGTTCGGATTCCACGTTAAACTGTAGGTCCTCCATTTCATCTCACAATCACCCTACCATTACACATTAGCGTAAGTGCGTATAACCCTAACGGGTAGTAAGACGCGGTGCTAATAATAATAATACTAAAATGGCGCCACGTGCTGTTTTATTTTATACAATTCACTACTTATATTTCACAGACATACATATTGTTTATAAAAGTCCAAAAATGGGTCGGTTTGTTTGTCTCGCCACTTGAATACAATTTTTAAGAAATCTTATAACAGCACAATGAATTGTCTGTAAATATCTAAATAAATCTTTACATTTAAATAAAAATGAATTCATTAATTCTTATACGTGTTCACAAGGTTCATTTTCTTTTCATTTTTAAATAATGATATTAATTAACCATTAATAAAAGTATAACTCCTTTTAACTTTTAATGAAAGCGTGAAATAATAATTCAGTCTAATGAAATGAGTGATCTGACGTTCATTTTGTATTACTCTTCAGTGAATCACGGAAAATGACAGGCGAGAACATGGCTTAACATTCACTAAGTTTTATGGAAGACAAATTAAGTCCTTTATAAATAATTATTGTTAGAAATTATAATATCACGTTTGAGAACATTAAACATATTAATAGTCTACATATTTAAAATCCACACCAATAAATTAGAAAAACTGAATAAATTACACTTAAAAACTACTAAAATATATTCAAAATTACTCACGTGTTGGAACTATTGTATTAACACTGGCAACATTCAATTTGTTTAAAGTTCTTAACATTTTAGTTAACTTTCAATTTAGCACCACAAATATCAAAGTCATTATCGGTAAAATAAATGGAACATATTCGAGCAAAATCTGTATTAATTGTGTCTTTCCTTTTACATTTGAGCTCCAATGTACGGAAAATTTCTGGATCCTTAAGAAAGGAGTAAAAAGATATGTTATTAGTCCTGCAGTTTCGTTGATTATTTACACAGAGTGCAACAGCAAAGCTAGGCATTTTGTAAGTCTGTTTTAAAACACATGTAATTAAAATTTAGAACGTACGCAAATAAATGAGCAAAAAGCCTAAAAGTTTGATTTTTCAGCTATAACTTGTATCCTATATATTATATTATATAAAATAAAAACTATTTTATAATAATAAACGGCTTGATTAGAACAATACAACTACATATAGTTAACATTCTTAGAGATATTTAGTATTATAGTTACTATTATTGAATCATTAACTAGAACATCCCTGCTGTATATTATATTGGCATATTAAAACAGATACTTGCGTGGTAAACATAATAAAGTAACTAACTATACATGAAAAAACCACTACCAGGCAAACACAAATAAATAAATAATCATAAAGATAAATGAAAAGACCGCCCGAAACACATGGACCGCACGACATTATACTTCTAACTGCTTTGTACTGAGTGACGTAGTATCGTGGCTGACGTAAGCAATGACATCAACAAATTCTTCCAAATTGCGCTGCCTATCTATTCTCTTTACATTGGTCGGTCCCATGTAGATTGTGGCATGAAAAGAAACCCTGGAAGGCATGTGAAAATATTAGTCAGCCATTTCGCTCTCGCCCACAAAAATTCCCGTGTGCTGATTTAATCAATCGGTTCAGAAAGAGCATATTAAATACCAAGAATAAATAAAATAAATTAAACACAAAGGTAATTTAAATAATGTTGGTTTTAAATCACTCAATATTGTATGAAAGCAGCTAGTATTAAAAAAGGAATTAATCAACCTCAAGAATTTATTAATAACATATATTAAAAATGGATGGTATATTTGATGAGCTGATTAATTAATTGAACTAATCAAATATTAAGTATGTTAATTTAAAATATAAAGCTGTTTAGAACATTCAGGGTTTTCCTAGTATCTAGTGAAGCCTTTAAACACTCCCAATAATATTGTATATTATTTCTAATTTGAACAAAAAATAAGCATTTAGTTTGAAAATTTGATAAAATCCTAGAAAATTCTAATGTGGAATCTAAGGTATTTGCTCAATAATGATGATACAATTTTAATCTGGCAATTTTTTATTAGACTGGTCTATTATTGTAACTAAGAGTTATACCATTAAATATCGTCAATCATTAGGTTTCTTGTTTTAATGGTTATCGTCCTTATTTTAATCTCGAGGTAATGAGAAACTTGTAATACACAAAGCTTTTAAATTGCTTATCCATTAGTACGTTTGTTGTTTTGTACTTCTACTTTAAATGCTAATGAAGAGAAAATGTATTCAAACAACTTGAAGACTTTTTGTAAGACACAAATGTTGGCCATGTTATTTTTTTGGAAAGTAGAAATATTTAAGGACTAGAATATTTGTATGATCAAGATATAATATTAATCAGGAATAAATGGTAAACTTGCTAAAACATTATGTAATTAAAATAGTATAACTATTATTAGCACCGCGTCTTACTACCCGTTCGGGTTATACGCACTTACGCTAATGTGTAATGGTAGGGTGATAGTGAGATGAAATGGAGGACCTACAGTTTAACGTGGGATCCGAACCACGGTGGAGGCCTGGCATTCCACACATTCACAAGTTGTGATTAATACACGTCTCGTCAGAGGTGAAGGAAGGGTTTGGCGATCAGATAAATCTGTGCCGGGACCGAGGATTGAACCTCAGACCCCCGCACAGAAGTCTAACACCTTACCCCTAGACCACCAGGTCACCAAAAAAATAGTATAACAATGTTTAAATATTAGGTTAATTTAATTTTAAATAATTTAAAAATCAAAATTTTTTTAGTTCACTTTGTCTTACTACACATTCGGGTTTCATGCAGATCAATTAAGAAGGTATGAGAAAAAATAATTTAAAGGAAATGCTCCAGTATTTGCGTGGTGGGAGATTGAAAAATAGTTTAGGGAAAAAAAACCTCTCCGTCCACTGGCCCGGAATTTGAACTCTGACCTTCCAGTCAATGACAAACGAGACTAAATGAGCTTGACGTGGGTAAATTAACCATAAAAAAAGTATATACATTAATTTTCTGGATGATGGATTTGTTCCAATCACATTCATGATAGCTTTGTCCTGTGTCCAACAATATGATAAGAGACACTGATAATAGTTTATTTGACCTAGTTTTTGTTAGTCTCATCAACTCCTTTTGGTCGGCTATAGCATCCATTAATTAGTTAAAATAGAAATACTGTATGATTTGGGTACACAGAGCCTTTTAGAAAACACTTTTTTTTCTGTCAACATTGAATTTAATAGTTTATAGGTATTTATAATATAATGTATATCAGAAGAAACCTCTGCAGATCAGATGACTTGACGTATGAACAGATGGAATTAGATATTGTAGCTTTCCTAGTTGTCAGATAAGGATATTTCTATGAAAATCGAATTGTACGTAATTTTATTTTGTTAGTCAAGTTGGTCATCAAGGCGGTATGAACCTGCACCGGAGGGCACTCGGACAATATGTCAGCCTCATATAGTGATGTTTAACAGAAGTAGGGGGTTCAGGATTTGATTCCCTGCCTGGTGTATATTCATAAATGGTTTCCCGCCTTACCTCCACGTAAATGTGGCTACGTTTCCTCTAAATTTAATATTACACGTGCCTACCCTATTGGTATAAATATGCAAACAGTTCGGATGCGTAGAAATACGCACTAAAAATGAAATGTTTGAAATAAAAGTATTCAAATTAAATTAAATCAATCATACATCACGCATTAAATCCAAAATAAAGTTTTAATGCATTTAAATAATGGTCGATATTGCTGGCGTGGTTAAGTGGTCAGGGGCTTCGTACGTCTTTTTACGGTCCCCCGGTGCGTAAAACACGGACTAATATCCCGTTAACAACCAGAGCATCACCGGGGAATCTAATTAAGTTTTAAAGTTGTTTGTTTGTTCCTTCCCCCCCTCCCCCTCCTCGCTTCAAGGCGCGAGTTAAGCAACCCGCATTACTGCACGGCGGAAAAGGGCGCGACATATTGGCAATATCATGCCGTCTGCCGTCCAATATCAAGTCCGCATAGCTCCGACGTTTTACTTGAATGCTCTGACTATAGTAGGTACACCATAAGAAGAGCGGTGTTCAAGGCTTCGTAACGTCTAAGTCGAAGATAGAATCTTCTTCACTTTAGCCTCGACACCCACAGTAATTTTATTTTATTTAAGGTATTTAATCTGCACTTTATGAACCAGCTGATTATCTCAGTACACGAGAATTTATATGAGCGAGAGATAAAAGGCCTACCAATCAATCTTACCAGGAAAGGTATTTTCACATACGTTCCATGGTTCTTTTACATGCCACAATCGACATGGGGACCGACGCACTCTGGTATAATATTTTTAAAAAAACTGGCCAAAACCCCACACAAAAAAAAAATTTAGATGTTATTTTTCAAACGCGTTTTGTTAGAGGCCCGTTGGGACCGTTGAATCCCGGTAACCAAACGAAACAGGTATCGAAACCTTTCCTGAACTCTCACTTTGAATGTAGCATCGTGCGCGCAACAGCTACCGGGAAACCAGTCAACTGCGAAATTGTATTAAACATTGAAAAATAATTTGTTTTTAATTCTGCAACATCGCTAAGGCACAGGAGGGTATGTAGAATGTAAATACGTCATCGGCAATCAAAATATTTTCACTGAATATTAATTAACTAATCACAATCAATAGCAACAATAATAATGAATGGAACTTGAAATATAATATTTATGGATGGATACAAAAAAAGGTCCACTGTGTTCCACGATAAAATTGGTTCGGGCTTGTTTATTATACATCAATTGTTGTAAAACAATTTTTTTTTGCTTCTATCTGCTTCTCTATTTTCAGTATGATTTAAAAAAAAAGTTTTTCAAAAAATTAGGAACTCTCCGCATTTATATTTTATAATGCATTGACAGATTTTCCATTATATTTGTATTCAAGACTCAGGTGACAAACGTGGCATGACGAGGAAGGATCTTTTTCACTTATTAGAAGGTAATTTTCGTGATAAAATCAGTGTAATATATGATGATGATGAAAAATAAATGAGTCGTGAATTTAAATGTAATTTTGAGTTGACCGAAAGAAAAAAAACAGCTATACGCACTAATGTGGAAAAAATCGACATACAGTGGCAGGAAGCTTCTCGCACAGAAGAGAAATTCCTCAAAAAATTAAAGGATTGGTTGAAACAGTTCGTCATCTCAGCTTATGTGAACAGGTGCAGGTGTTGGAGTCCTCCCCAGAATCGACCAGCCGCGGCCGCGACTTTCTAATGACGAGGCACGCACTATCGTTAATTATAGAATGTAGTCTGTCAAAAAGTCAGTATCAGATACTTTCACAAACAAGCCAAGCAAAAAATTGCAAATTATATCCGTATTATGGAAACGTTTTGAAAGAAAAAAAAAATGTTACACTGACGATTCGACATTAACAATAACTGAAAGAAAAGCCTCGGTCTCACTTCAAGGATTATTAGACCATACTGTTTATTGAATATTATTGACTCAAACAGAAGTTATCAAAAACCTCCCACCTGGGAAAGTTTGCGGTTTGATTTTGATATGTAAATGGGGATGTGACGGGACATCAGGACAAAGTATTTGTAAACAAAAATTCAATGACAGATATTGCGATACTAATGACACCACTCTATTATTTATTTCACTTATTCCATTGGAAATCTCGTCGGCAGTTGACAAAGAAACGAATTCAAAAAATATTGTTTGGAAAAATCCACGGCCATCGTCAACGCGATTTTACCGCCCTATAAAAATCCAATTTCTACATGAAACTGCCGAAGTAACTCGAAAAGAAGTCGAAGAAATTAAAAAACAAGAAAAATCTTTCTTCATTTCACTTTGATATGGATGGTAAATAAGTCAATGGCAACTACAAACTCTTATTTACAATGGTAGACGATAAAGTTTGCAATTCTGTTGCGAATGTATCGTCAAACCTTCGCTGTTATCTTTGCCAGGTGACTTCAAAAAATTATAATGAAATATACAAAATTTTGGAAAGGCCCATATCTAAAGAACATTTGCAAATCGGCATTTCATCGCTTCATGCTTGGATAAGATTCTGTGAGTGTTGCCTGCATTTATCTTACCGACTTGAAACTAAAAAAAATGGCAAAATCACGGTGCATATGACAAAGAAATCGTTGAGAAAAGGAAAAAAACTCATCCAAAAAGGTTTTCGTGAACAATTGGATCAACTAAAACAAAGGTATGGGAGCACGACAAGACTTTTTTTTTCAAAATTACATAATTTCTTCTAGTTTAACGGGCTTTGATGAAAATTTGATAAAAGGATTTCACATCACTTTGCAAGCCATTTCTTGTGGTTTTGAAGTCAATATCGAAAAATTTGAGAAGTTTTCCTTTGTAGCGCCTAGACTTTATTGTGAATCTTTAACCGTGGTTTTACATGCCGAAAAGTGTTCATAAAATCCTCATCCATGGTCATGTCATTATCGATTCCGCTTTACTCCCGATTGGCCAAATATCAGAGGAAGCGCAAGAATCTTGCAACACATTCATTAAAAGATATCGCGAAGACTTTGCGCGCAAATACAGCAGGCAAAAAAATTTGGAAGATGTTTTTCGAAGGTTTTTGGTAGCATCGGATCCATGGATTACGAGTTTGCGGAAGACACCCCCAAAAAAGTTCAAATCATTCCTACCCGAAGCACTTGAATTGTTAGTTTCACGTTCAATCGCAGTAGTCACTCGCGATAGTTCTAGTGAAAATACAACTGACGAGGATGGAAGCGACGGTGAATTTAGCAATGATACTTCCGTAAGTGAATAATATCAAATGTTATAGGTTATGCGTCAATAAATTATGAATGAATTATAGTTACGAACATCTACTTGTTTTTGTTATTTATTAAACACCCCAAGAGTAAACATGAAAAAGTGTTCGTACTCAGCGACACAAAAAACCTTTAAATTCTCAATTTGGAAAAGAAATATCGATATTTTCGCTTATTTCTGAAGTCAAAGTCGGCCATTTTGGATTGGCCATTATGAATTTCCCATTTTCAAGGTCATTTTCGGGATCAGCAACCCATAAAAAACCATACCCCACATTTCTTGAGTTTTGGCCAGAAATGTGCGATTTTAGAGCATTGTGCGACGGCTTTACTTCCATATGCTACGGACTTTTATCGCTCAAGAAAAATCCATAGATCCCGTCTAGGTTTTGAACCCACGAACAGCGGGTCCTGAGGCAAGCACTTTACCTCAAATCTTTATCCGCAACCTAGGCTTAAACTTTGCTTAGCATGTTTCACGCTTCACTTAAGATTTAAAAAGTGACCTTCGCACTAATAAGAATAGCCTTATAAAAAGAATACAGATCTAATAGTTATAGTACTTAACATTGACAAAATGGTAGAGTTGTACTACAGCTGTCTAAATACCAAAATCGGTGGTTGCGTGGTCTATGTGTCTAAATACCAACATCGGTGGTTGCGCGGTCTATGTGTCTAAATACCTACAGAAGTGGTTGCGTGGTCTATGTGTCTAAATGCAAACATCGATGGTTGCGTGGTCTATGTGTCTTAATGCAAACATCGGTGGTTGCATGGTCTATGTGTCTAAATGCAAACATCGATGGTTGCGTGGTCTATGTGTGGTTAATGTAAGCATCGGTGGTTGCTTGGTCTATGTGTCTTAATGCAAACATTGGTGGTCGTGCGGTCTAGCTGTCTAAATACTATCATCGGTGGTTGGGTTGTCTGACACGTCATATTTGTGCTATACTAGATTGCCGATGACTGTAAGATCGGGTTTCAAATCCTGGTCGAATGTGTTGAGGATATTTTCTCCTACGTATAGTACTTTAAACACTTCTTGAATATTGGTCATGGTCATCGCGGAATTGGATAAATTTTCCTCTTCATTTAAACTATTATTATTATTATCACCATGTCTTAACACCCATTCGGATTATACGCACTTACACTAATGTGTAATGGTAGGGTGATTGTGAGATGAAATGGAGGCCCTACAGTTTAACGTGGAATCCGAACCACGGGGGAGGCCTGGCATTCCCCACATTCACAAGTTGTGATTAGTACACGCCTTGTCAGAGGTGAAGGAAGGGCTTGGCAATCAGATAAATCTGTGCCGGTGTGGCAGGAAATATTTAGACTAGGAAATTATTAGGTAGTTGTTCTTTGTCAATGCCGCCCGTTTTTTATTTATTTTTTAATCTCCTTGTCAACGCCGCTATGAAGTTCTTAGGAAATCCTTAGACTAGGAAATTTTTAGGTGGTGGATCTTTGTTAATGCCGCCCTTATGAGGTGTGTTTGTGTGTGCGCGTGTGTCAGAAAGAACAAATCAAAACTCATTTGTTAGTGTATCTTTTCGGACGTTCATTAATTTGATTGCATTTATTTAGTTTATTGCAAGTATGGATAAATACTGCTTATTCAGGCCTTGGGAAGAGCAGCCAACATCCAAAATTGAAGATTCTCTTTTACACGAAGATAGCAGCAGGGATGAAGGTACAAATTCTTAACTATGCCAATATTTACTGTTAGTTTG
>CABEEJ010005043.1:0-28711 GCA_901482245.1 Timema douglasi
TATAATAGACGTATTAATAACTAATAATTCCTTGTAATGTTGTAGTTTAGTAATTAGAGTAGTGAATAAGAACCGTAACAATTGTTACCCATAATGTTTGAGACGGAGCAGGAGAGAGATAAGATGTAGACGTTAAAACACAAACATAACAGTTTTTACCATATTTATGTACAATCATAAAAAGTATATATTTACATGATGGCCTCGGTACTTAAGATAATTTTATATGTACAATAAAATCAATATTTGACTAGAAACAAATTTTCAGGTAGGTGGAGGATGGTACTGGCAGCTAAAAAAAATATCCTGGTTGCATAAAATGAATCTTTGAAAAATTGTATGTCAGTGGAACTGTCTAGAGTAAAAGGTGATTATTCAGCCCGTCTAAATGATAACCTTTTAGTCGTGGCGAGTGCGTTTACAAGGACTCTGATACCCAAACGGCACCGTATTATAGTCATCGGTTATCCGACGTTTGGTGTACGCGGGCCGGTAGACTTTAGTCTGCGAACCTTGCATACAGTTTTTGTTTTGGCAGGATCGCCACCAACACAAACTCGTCTCGCGTAATTCTTGGGACTGTCAGATACAAAGGCGCTAATGTAGCTTCCCGGACCGTCATCCTGAAGTTCGTCAGTGAGGTCACCTAAAAAGTCTCCGGTCGGTGGACTCCAATCGCCGGGGCGTTCCATGAATAGAACGCTATCTGTATCGTGATACAAAACGCTGTCCCCCAATTGTTCAAGGATGGTGTATTAGTGCAACCTAGCCATAGCAGTCGTGGAGCATGCCACCGCCACACTCGTGTTAGGGTTAGGGCACAACGCGTCACGCGCATCCTTGTAATTGAGGAAAATAACCTCATCATTTACATCAATGACGCTGTTCACGGTGATGTACGGATCTGTCAGGTGATTGTGGATGCCCTGATAGTCGTTGATAACTGCTACGTGTGGTAAATTGGGTCTTTGCCCAAACTTTCCCCATAGCGAATTTAAAAATAGATTAGCCAGTGTGCGGAGACCGGGGTTTTTACAAACTGAGCCGAAATCGAGTTTTACTCCCTCCCTTTCCTCATAATTTTGAATATATGCAAATTTTTCCTCTTGTGAGGTACACCACTCTGGCCAACCGCTGGCTTCTTGTTTGATTTTCATAAAAGTATCAATGTACCCGTGAAAAATCCGCCAGAACGTGTCTGACTGTCGTAAACAGATACATTGTACTCCCACACTTCGTGTACTGCTTCAACGGTGTAACCTTTCTCAACGGCTTTCCGGAACTCGTCAATCACCCAGATGCTTGTCAACCTGCGTTTTTTTTTATCCTTGTGCCGACACGCGCCTTGGTTTTTCTCCTCCCCGCATTTCCTGCACAAGATGAACATTAGTTTGTCGTGCATCCGTGTAGGCAATACGGGCATGAATAAATCCTGCGGAGGCGTCACTGTAACTTTGGCTATGCCTTCTAATTTATCTATAGGTGGACAATTTGGCTCCAAGTGAATTTTGAGGTGGCCGACGGGGTATTATTTTATATTGGCAAACGTAAGGATAAAACGAACACATATTCAAGTACTTGATCTTCTCAAGCTCTGCTTCGTGGAAGAGTTTGATGCAATTTGTACGCCCGCCAAAGAATGCATCCCTAGGTCTGAGAGGCTCCTTGGTATACACCTCGTTCCGGAGTACAAATTGCTCCAAGTCCTTGTCTGTGCGTTTCATCGCATTACACATACACTCCCACAACTCTACGACCGTGTAGCCAGCGTTCTTAAATTTTTCAACACAAGCCATGGTCGCTTCATAGCGAGTCTCGTGGCGGCTATTTTTAATAGGGGTGGTCCTGTCAGAATAGCAGAGAGGGCACCCGTGCCAATAACAGCTCCAGAACTGGAAGATGGTGGTGGTATCTCCAGCTTTAACAACGCCATCTACACGCCGTCCTAACACATATTTCTCGCGGCCGTTACCCGCATGAAGGATAGAAACACCGCGTTGATGGGCCTCCCAGCAGAGCCATTGTACAGCGACGTGCTACTGTTGGTCTGCGCACCGGTAGCCACCATTAGGGATAATACCGACAGTATTCTCCTTAAGATTACTTCGGCAGTAAACCAACATGTCCGCTCCAGCTATCGTACACGCCTCTCTGAAAGGATCCACCTTTGCTTTCTCCATGAGCATCTCTCTAATCTTCAGACAGGCCTTCCATAGGATCTCTACATCTTTCACACAATACAATTCCAACTCGCGCTTAAAATCAAAGATATAATTTTCTTTGACCAACGTGTCATACCACTTCTCAAAGTGCTCCTTTCCCTCGGCAGACATCTCACCGACGCCGTAGTCCTCCTTTGGCGGCAAGGGACCCATATATCCCGCGTTTTCTTTTTTATTGAAAAAATGGGGGAAATTTACCTCGGCCAAAGACTCTTCCAAGCCCAATGTTTTTGGCATCTTGGACAACGACATCGGGAGAAAGTTCAGCGAGTCAATAAAGCGGAGCGGGCCGAAACGCATGGACATGATTTTCCCACCGTTCATTGTTAAATCTGGAGTCCATTTTTTCACCACCATCGTGTACTTTGAAATGAAATTCCTATCATAGGCTTTCTCATTATGTCCTAGGAGGGTGATATCTTTAAATTTTGACGCTTTAATCTGCTCGAGAAATCCGAAAAATTGGACCATTGTCCTATCACCCCTGAATATGCGAGTCCTATCGCCCCCGCATTCAACGCAATGATGTTCATTTGCATCGATATGAACGCAGGCCTTGCAACACGTCTGCACGACACATAGGTTAGGTTCATGCAAGTACGTTCCGGCCGCACCTTGAAGAAACGTTTCTTGTCTGCATTCAAAATCATAAAATACAAACATGAAATTATTCTTTTCCAGTGACGGCTTGGATGGAGCCTTCTTCATATAACAGAAATGGCCAAAAAGACGTTGGGTCTCGCATACTCTACAAAATGTTTCATAACACCTATGTGAATAGTTTTCTCTTTCTAAATTGAAAAATTGCCCGCATACCTCGCAAACCTTTTTGACATTACAGATCGACATGTGACCTCTGCAAAAACCGGGACGTTTATGGTTATCAAAACAAGAATGTTTTGTGAACCAACGCCCGCAGTCCTTACAGACCACAGATCGGCCTCCGCTACAATCCGCTTTAGCGTAGCACTTTTTGCACGCGGATTCACACTTGTGTTCGTTCTTTGTTTTGAACAGCACATGACACTCGCGGCAAAAGTGCCCACATCTAAACGCGGCTGTCAAGGATGCTATGACATGAAAATTGTTTTTCTTGTCGTCGTGAAAATACAAATCAAGGTAGCCCTTAAAGGAATGTTCGGAGGGAGTAGGCCCCTCATATAGGACCTGTGTCTTCCGGCGTTCCCTGAACACCGTGATTTTATATTCGGAGAGGTACGTTTGAAATTGTTTCAGTTCGGTTAACCCACCACCTTTCAAAAGATTCACACGGGCATCACGGCATAAATCTTCTGCTTTGTATTTTTGAATAGGACGACCCATTTTGATTTGTATAAAGGTGTTCACATCTATGCAGTCTGGCTCTCTTTTAACGTCACATGGAGCCTCTGCGACGACCAATGAACGGGAAAGGCAAAGTGTATCGTCGCCATTTTGAATCGTAATGATTCCTTTGTTATTACGGCTATATGTGCTAGCGGGGGAGAGTTTATCACAATAACCTCTACCACTCCCGCGATGCTCATTAAAATGGCTGAGTTTAACGTACAGTGGTGCCGTACTCAAAAACTAACTATTACTTTGCAACACTCGACTTACGTTACCGAGCACGGCTCGAGCATCTAACTGATCTGCTCGCTTAAATGAGACATATACAGGATTCAACATCGAGTCCGTACTGTTCAAAAGTAAGCCGATATGGTAATCGGCACTGACACCGTGGTCCTGCGGCCGATTGAGCAAAACAGTAATTTGTTCTTCAAGCCAGCTTAATGCGTCACGATCGCTCGCCGGAGCACCAAGATGTACGGTAACTTCTCTACCAAATGTGGGGAATGCCAGGCCTCCACCATGGTTCGGATTCCACGTTAAACTGTAGGTCCTCCATGTCATCTCACAATCACCCTACCATTACACATTAGCGTAAGTGCGTATAACCCGAACGGGTAATAAGACGCGCTGCTAATAATAATAAGAATAATAACTTATCTACCGGTATAAAAGAAACGCCTCAATTGTTTTGTTTTCTCCTCTACGATTCGGAGAGGGACACCTTGGGGCAACGCTCCGCCTACCTGATTTACAGGGCCACTACTTGGTGCCGAAGACGGTCCGGCCACGTGTTGTGGGAGGATCCCCGTCTGCCTCGGGGCTAGAAGGCGATCCTGCTGCGATAGGTATCATCGTGCCGCCATTTTCACCATCCATTTCAACTATAACACATATCAAAGTAAACACGTTCCAAAAATGACTTAGCGTTGATTCTAGATATTTTAAATAACACATGACTTGAAGTGTATTCTAACTATTTAAAATTAATGTTTCACCAATGTGTTTGATATTAATTACAATCTTAACAGTTTGTTTAAGTTAATGTTTTGGGCTTATAATTCACCGAATCAACATTTTTTTGACCGCGTCGGGAATTGAACCCAGTACAAGCGAACAGGCAGCCATAAACTCTGCCCGCTGGTTTTAATATACCAAACCAACATTTTAACCGCTTCGGGAATTAAACCCGGTACAAGCGAACTACAAAACCAACATTTTTTTTGACCGCGTCGGGAATTGAACCCGGTACAAGCGAACAGTCAGCCACAAACCCCCAACGCTAACTGATAATTAACCGTATCGAGAATTAAATCCTGTACCAATAGAAATGTTATCGAACGAGTTAAGCTTACATTGCAAATGACAAAGATATTTTTCTCTCTGTTGGAATGTGGCCAAGCAGCTGTAGCCAGGAAGTGAAATAAGCTGTCTATACTCACATATTAGGCGATCTAGCAGCTCGAGTTCTGCCAAAACATCGTTATACCCCTCTTCGGTCTGAGGGATGACGGTCGTGACAACTGCTTGAGAACCTAGCGGTGCCTGCACACCATCCTGGGTCTCCGGGGAACATAATTAGGCGATCTAACAGCTCGAGTTCGGCCAAAATATAATTATATCCCTCTTCGGCCCCGACAGACGTGACGCCGGCTTGAGACCCGAACGAGTCGTCGATCTCCGGGGGCTGCGCTCGCACGCCATCAGACGACCCCTCGGCCTCCGGGGGCAATGCCACGTCCCCCTACCCCCAATAATCTGAAATTAAATAAATACATTTGACTACTATCACAGTGGGGGTAAAAACAATTAAACATTGCCAAAATATATCGTGGGCCTCTAATTACCCTTGGAACAGCCGATTTCAGTTAAGCAAATCCCATCCTCGGTAAAAAGCTCCAACAGAACTGGACTATCGGGAGCCACCGTTTAGATCGTGGCTGCAGGCACCGATGTTGGGTCTTCTAAAAAAGAGCAAATAACTCTGTACACTAAAGATGTAATAAGTAAAATTGCTACCCATTTAAACATACAAAACGCTTTAAAACATACATGAATTTAACCAATCTTCCCTCGCGTCAAAGCTCATCTTGATGATTATATGTTGTAAGCACACATTAAAATGACCTGTGATTATTTTGAGATCTATTTATACACTCTCGCTTTGTTATTCCACGATTCCTCAATAACAACTACTTATTTGATAACGCCTCCACCGTTGTTCGGATTCTACGTTAAAACTATAGGTCCTCAATTTCATCTCACACATTAGCGTACAACCCGCACGGGTAGTAAGACGCGGTGCTAATAATACTTATTTGATCAGAGGACCGGGTTTGATATCACGTTCCAATACCTGTACTAGAGGTTATCTTTTGACGAACAAGGTATAGAAATTTAACCTTGTTATTCCAACTTGTTTTTGTCCTTCAGCATATTATTTTAAAACCTCTGGTGGAGCTTGTACAATAACATATTCTACGTTCTCGCCTGGGATGTTGCTCTAGATTCTATAGTCCCCGCCAAGGATGTTGAGCAACTTGACACGGATTAGGGGAGGGGGTGGTAAGTCTACGCTAGAAACCTTCTCAATAATCTATTGTCACACCCTCTCTGAGTCCTCTTACTACCCGACCAGTGAAAATAATAAAAGGGAGAGGGTGAATCTAAGGAACAAGTTATAGGGAAATTATTAGAAATATTTAAATCAACAATATGAGAAGTTTATTCACATTAGTAACAAGAGCGCAGATAACAGTACATGGTCTCATTATATCTTAATGAGTTATGTTGGAAATTAACCTCGGCGACAACCACATTATGTCGCAGGTATATTTACAGAAAAGAAACTTGAAATCCAATCATTATCCTGACGGTTCAGTCTATATGAGACAACAACATTACGTATGAGATTAAATACGGTATAGGATTACAAGGGCCTAATGGGCACCTTGAAATGGTTACAAAAGGTTTCGTTATTCACAGAAAACGAAGATATAATTTATGTTACTTGAACTTTGAAAACATTATATACGGAAATTACATAACGCGAGAGTTTGGCTACAGACATTAGTCAAACTCCCGCGGGACTAGCTGATCCTGACTCAGAATACGGAACCAAACAATAATTTCATCAGTAAACAATACTTCAAAAGTCCTAAAGGGACATACATAAGAAAAATATATTCAAATACGCAATAGTTAATTAAAGTCATCGATAACACAAAACCAAAAATAATAGTTACGTTACTTTACGATTATTCAAAAAGCAAATTAAATAAGAAACGTTTCTTCGATGATTAGGAAACATTAATACAACTATCCACAATATCAAACATTAATTTTAACTCGTACAAACTTTGAATCAATTAAATTTGTGAATATCAACGTGAATGAATATTAAAAAAAAGAACTCTAGCGCCTAGGTGGCGACATACCAAAATTAGAATATTAATTTAAATAGAACGACCTAAATAAGATAATTAGTTTTAGAAACAGAAGATTTAAAGTTTTATATACAAAAATTATTAGAGTTGAAACTAAATTATAGTCCAAAACACGAATCGCCATTGTTACGATTTTGATACAAATTACAAGTTTATCCTGCCATTGTCCAGGTCGGTGACAATGGTCCGTCGTCCATCGTAGATGATAATATAGTCAATTTTGGCATAATTGCTTAGCCATTATATAGGAGTGTTGTTGCAAGAAAGGGGAGGTGGGAGACAGAAACACACGCTAGGTGACGTCAACGATGTCTTCAAAAGTCACGTAGACCTTTGTTTATTTTGCTCCATTGGAATATCAGACCAGTTACTCCAATCCTCCGATGTTTTATAGGTGGTTCTTCTTCTCACCACCAGAGGTCAGGTACGTAGTTATTCCTTGTTGTCTTCAAAGTTGCACAGCTCATAATTCGCCAGTTGAAAACGGAGGGCCGGGACGTCTTGTTGACACATCGAATCTCACTTGCCCCATTGGTCGTATTAGTTCGTCTGGAGTATACCAGTCTTGCAGGTTACTAGTGTAAGCAGAATCATTTGGTAAGTACACAAACGAATTATTAACATAGAATTGGATTTGGTAGTGAAATGTATTGTTCAGCATTGTTTTATCATGTCTTATTAACCTACATGAACTACAACAAAGAATATTACTATTGTAGGAATCTTAATTGAGTTGTATTTATTGGAGCAGGTAGTATGATTTACTGCGATACGTGCGTTTACGTCATCATGGGGTGGGGTCCTATTGTAACATTTTACAACGTAATGTTACAAATCCCCCCCCCCCCTTCACCAGGAGATTAAGAGGAGGATGGAGCACTGTTATGTAGTCAGCCAGAAAGCTGTGAGTTTTTTATTCTTTTCTCTCTTTTTCATTTCCGTTTCCGGGAATCTTAACCATGTAATGGCGGCACTAGGCTGAAGCATGTCCTAATGGCATATTATATCTATTACCATCATGTGTAATTCTTTCTCTTACGAATAACTTACTCACTCCAAAACTATAGTAAGGTTACAACAACTGGCGACGAGTGATTATTTGTATTATTATTTCAAGAACCCTGAGTTTATTTTGTGTGTAGTATCGTGTGTAGCTCTTGTGTGTGCAATTTTATTACGCCAAAAGTTTCAACATGCCTAAGTTTTCCACGTTTGACTCTCGTCTTGAGGACATCAAGTCATATTTTGCTAGGTTTGAACATTTCTGCATCACTGAAACAATTGCAGCTGACGTAAGAATTACTTGGCTCCTGAGATTCATCGGCCCAGTTGCCTACTAGGTGTTAACAGATCTCTGCTCGCCGGTTTCACCGGGAACCAAGACTTTCGCTCAACTAAATACTCTCCTAGAAACTCACTACGCTCCCACAAGATCAGTGTACGAAGAGCGTTCTGTCTTTAGTTCTCGCAAACAGCGTGAAGGGAGAGTCCTACACGACCTTCAGCTTATCTTTCCGTCATCTTGCCGCCACTTGTAGCTTTGGAACATTCCTGGATGACGCCCTTAAGTCGAAGTTTTATCACATCATCTCATCAGACATGGTTCGCGACAAGATCAGGAATGAAGATGGTAACTTCAGCTCCATGGTTGCTCTTGCTACTCGCTACGAGATCCCTGGACCAGCCAATGCACCGGTCAATGCCAGCGATAACCCTAATTTCATCAACGCGGTTCACCCATATCAACAGAAGAACAAGAAATTTAAGAAAAAGTTCCAATCCAGTTTAGGGCAAAATCCTCAGCTCTCGTCAGGACCCAATCATCAGCAGTCTCAAAGCGCGTTATGTGCAGTTTGGGGTGGGCCTAATGCTAGGCCTATTTGTCCCTTCAAAAATGCGCAATGTCATAACTGTCATTTGAGAGGACATATTGCTAAGGTTGATGGAAGGGTCAAAAATTCCTCTCAGCATCAAGGAGGTGTCCGTAAAATTCAGGAGGACATACCTTCAGTATCTGTCCAAGCTACTACAGCTTGTACGTGGTCAACAGTAGTCAGGTACCAGTTCGCAGCAGTGTCCAGTTGGAAGTAAATGGTGTACCTCTCACCATGGAAGTTGATAAAGTTTGTTCAGCGTAGGAATTGTTTTCTGAAAGGCCTTTTTCCATACCAGAAATCTATTATATAGTAGGATATTGGAATGAAAAAAGACCTTTCAGAGAGTAATTCCTACCGTGAATGGAGTATTTACAGTGGCCAGCGCTAATCTTATTGGTGAGCCAGTGTACCTTTCACATTTCAAACACCTTCCTCTGGTGAGTAGCACTCCACTTCGTGGTTGCACTGGGCACGAACTAGATCTTTTGTGGGAAACCCCTGTTAGAATTTCTTATCAGAGGCAGTCTGCTACGTTACCTCTAGTAGTAGCGTGGGGCAGCTTACCCTCCCTATTGGGAATATATTGGATCATCCATATTAATCTGTATTGTAATGCTATATTTCCCATCAACTATGTTCGGCAGGTAAAAGGTGATGTGGTGGGCCTGTTCAGGAATAAATATCCCTCAGTCTTCAAAGAGGTGCCAGGTGACATTAAGGGTGTGTAAGTTAATGTAGTTCTGAAAAAGGGATCCATTCCGGTATTATATGGCCCTCGTGTCATTCCTATTCCTTTGAGGAATGCTGCTAAAAAGGCCCTTGAGGAAATGGAATCAAGCGGTTTTATCCAGAAAACCAATAGTCACACCTGAGGAACACCTCTGGTAATTGTTCCCCGGGCCAACAAATCTGCACGGGTGTGTGGAGCTTTCAGCGTGACAGTAAACCCTCAATTAAATATTGAGCACTATCCTTTACCGGTTATTGATTACCTGTCTGTTGTTTAAGGTTCTGTTTTCAGTGTACTTGATCTCGCCCAGGCTTACCAACAGTTAAAGTTGGGACAAGTTTCTCAAGAAATTTTGACCTTGAGCACACCGTATAGCCCATACAAGTGTCTTCGCCTTCCATATGGTTTGTCTTCGGCTCCAGCCAACTTTCAAAGGGTCATTAGTCAGGTATTGGCAGTTATTGATTGTTTTATTTATTTGGTTGACATATTAGTGCCAGGTAACACCGCTGAGAAGTGCCTAAGTAAAGTTGAAGTTATTTTACAAAGGTTTGTGGAATATAATATCACTCTCAAACTGGAAAAGTGTCATTTACTAAAGCCATAGGTTAAATTTTTTGGTCACATTTTGTATGCCCAAGGGCTTCATCCAGATTAGGACCACATCCAGGCTCTCCTTTAAGCCAAAGAGCCTTCATAAAAATCTGAACTTCACTCGTTCAATGGAGTTGTAACCTTTTACGCAAAGTTCATCCCCAACATGTCCACGATGCTTCGTCCGTTCTATGTCTTGCTCAAGCAGGATGTGAATTGGGAGTGGGGATCTAAGAAAAAAAGGGGTTATCATCAGTGTCTTCAGGAATTGAGTAGTGATCAGGTGCTTATTCCATACTCTACTGGCTTACCACCTAGAATGACCAATGATCCCTCTCAATATGGTGCGGGTGCTGTCATATCCTACATCTTTCCCGATTGGGTGGAACGTCCTATCGCTTTCGCATCTTCCTTCTCCAATGATGGAAAAAAAACTACCCCCAGCATGAGCGTGAGGTTGCAGCTATAATTTTTGGACTTAAGAAATTAAGTAAATACCTGTTTGGTCGACCTTTTGAGCTATGCACTGGCAATGCGGCGTTGGTGTCTATTTTTGGGTCAAAAGCTAAAATAGGACCTCTCAATGCTCTTCGCTTACAACGTTGGGTCACCCTGTTGTCAGCCTTCCAGTATAAGATCTCTCACATACACACATTTAATTCTTCATTTTAACATATTCAAACAAACAGCTATTTTTTGTTTTAAGACTTAAAATCTTTGTATCTGGACCTAGAAGGTTCCATTGCTGCAGTCTAGAACCCAACAGTTCAGCCTGCTGTCTAGAAAATTTCAAATCACGGACCAAATCGTTTAGTTCCTTCTGTTCTATGAGGTGAGGCGATCTCTTATAAGTTTCAGGGATGTACTCTTCCAAAGGTCGTGCCGTGCATCTTCTGATTCACTTTTCTCTGATAGTTCTGATGCTGTGGTTTGCAAGACATGACAAACACAAACAGGTAATCTTTCCCCTTGAGGCACAGACATATGAACTGAAGAAACATTAGAATATTTAATTTTATATTTAGTTTTACTGGAATGTCCTGCAATATTTATCAGGCAAAAATAACAGTCCATATGATCTTTTGGCTCGCACCAAACCATTGGAACAGCAAACGGAATGGCTAGGTGGTTTCCTTTCATCCTTTCTATAAGGGTAGTTGTGCAGGTAACGCAAGCAGTATAAGGTGCAAAGGGTTTATCCTGATCTCCAATTGCACAATAAAAGTACAGTTTACAAGCTTTTTAATTAAATAACTTTATAGCTTTGGCTTTAGTCTTTTTCACACCGAAGTGACCCTCATTAAGATGTGTAAGCATTCTAATCCTTACTTTGCTTGGCATAACAATTCTGTCATTTAAGAACAAAAGTCCATCTTCCACATGATAATCACTCTGCAGAGGCACATAAAGGCGACATTGATCTGGAACATGGTCACTCCTTTGAGGCCAGCCTGCTTGCATAAAGTTCATGACAATATTAAGCACAGGATTAGCTAAAGTTTTTGTTCTAAAATATGTTTTACGGGCCTCACTCATCGGAATATGTTTACTTACACTGTGTACTATTTCACTGAGTCCAGGTTCATCAGGAACTGCACCAAATATGTATGATCGTGACAGCGGATCTGAAATAAACCTTTTTTTCCGGGTATATACTGAACATCGAGATTACATTTCAGGATCCTATGCTTCACTCTTTGAAAGCAAGTAGACAATATTTTACCTACATTATTATCCATAATAGCCACAATAGTTTTATGATCTGTCAAGAATTTTAAAGATCAGCCATATACATATAAGGTGTAATTTACTAGTAGAATATATTATTTCTAACATATCTTTTTCTATCCAAGCTCTGCCATTTTCAGTCTCTGTTAGAGTGCGTGAGGCATATGCAACTGGCTGCTCATTTTGAAGAAGAAAAAATCCTGGGCCATCTTGTGAGGCATCATATTATATCATTAGTGGCTTGGATGAATCAAAGTTTGAAAGAACTGGAGCAGTACTGATTACATAATTGAGAGTTTTGACACTGTCCAAGTTACATAGTAGCAACTGCTATGTTATATTTGCCTTAAGTAGTTCTCTTAGGGGCGCTATCAGTGTTGACATTTGAGGTATGAATGTTCATAAGTAATTGATTATTCCTAAATACTTCTGCAACTCTGTTCTATTCCTAGGATATGGTAGACATGAGAAAGCTAAAACTCGCTCTTGATCAGGTTTAATTTGTTTGTCGAAAACACATGAGTCAAAAATTGAACCTCTGAGGCCTTGTATTGGAGATTGTTAGGATTAAATTTAACATTTAAAAATCTTGCACATTCAACAAGCTGAGCCACAATATTGTCATGTTCGTCCACGAATTCTGCAGCAAACAGAAGATCATCGAAGTATATTACAATTCCATTAATGTCTCCAAAGAACTGTTCATTCAATTCCTGAAACTTCTTAGGAGCACAACTCACCCTAAATGGTAGTTTTAGAAACTTAAAGTAGCGCCATGGAGTGGAGAGTGCACAAAGATCAGTGGATTCTTCATCAAGCTCTAGCTGCCAGAATCCACATTGAAGGTCAAACAGTGAAAAACATTTTTTCCCAGATAATTTATCTGTCAATTGTTCAATCGTTGGAATTTGGAAATACTTCCACTTTATAGGCCATCTTGTGAGGCATCATATTATATCATTAGTGGCTTGGATGAATCAAAGTTTGAAAGAACTGGAGCAGTACTGATTACATAATTGAGAGTTTTGACACTGTCCAAGTTACATAGTAGCAACTGCTATGTTATATTTGCCTTAAGTAGTTCTCTTAGGGGCGCTATCAGTGTTGACATTTGAGGTATGAATGTTCATAAGTAATTGATTATTCCTAAATACTTCTGCAACTCTGTTCTATTCCTAGGATATGGTAGACATGAGAAAGCTAAAACTCGCTCTTGATCAGGTTTAATTTGTTTGTCGAAAACACATGAGTCAAAAATTGAACCTCTGAGGCCTTGTATTGGAGATTGTTAGGATTAAATTTAACATTTAAAAATCTTGCACATTCAACAAGCTGAGCCACAATATTGTCATGTTCGTCCACGAATTCTGCAGCAAACAGAAGATCATCGAAGTATATTACAATTCCATTAATGTCTCCAAAGAACTGTTCATTCAATTCCTGAAACTTCTTAGGAGCACAACTCACCCTAAATGGTAGTTTTAGAAACTTAAAGTAGCGCCATGGAGTGGAGAGTGCACAAAGATCAGTGGATTCTTCATCAAGCTCTAGCTGCCAGAATCCACATTGAAGGTCAAACAGTGAAAAACATTTTTTCCCAGATAATTTATCTGTCAATTGTTCAATCGTTGGAATTTGGAAATACTTCCACTTTATTTCTCTATTTATGTCTTGTGGGTCCAGATAAAGTCGTAATGAACCATTAGGTTTTTCAACAATGACCAGATGTCTTACCCACAATTTGGGCTCCTTAACCGCCACAACATTTGTATACGTTACAAACTTGTCCAAAGTTGACTTTAGTTTACTGTATACCGTTTGTGCCAGACATCTGGGGAGACTAGCTTGAAACCTAGCATTCTCGCGAATGTTTATTTTGCACTTTTTGGGGAATTTTCCAAGGCCTGTGGACATTTATTCATTCTCTTTTATGAATGTAGCTTTATGACACTCTGCCTGATTAATATCAAATTAAGGTTCAGGAGTTTCTGATTTAACCACTTTCACTCTTTTGGTTAGATTTAAATTCACACATGCATTTAGACCTAAAATTGTAGTACCATCAACATCAACTTTTCTTAAATCCATGTAGTTCACTACATTATTGTACTCACACCTGAAATACACGATACCTATAGGCTTTAGCTTAAAATCTCCATATGACTCCAGGATTTCATTTGTAGGTCTAACCGTAAACTGTTTGTCTATTTGCTTATAAATGTGAATTAGAATAACATTGACTTCCGAACCAATAGCTAGTTTAAAGTGCAAAAGTTTGTTTTCAATCTTCACAGTTTTATGCCATACCTTCATATCATACTGCTTTTCTTTGTTCACCACTTCAACACATTTAGTCTTCGATCCAGTTGCTTTGACTGTAATCATGTCCACAGACAAATATTCACTATCACCATTACTATTTCTATCACTATTATTGTGTGGTAGAGTCTTCACTTCTCTGATGTTTTGACACACAATAGGAAAATGATTAGGTTTGCCACACTTTGAGTATAGTTTACCATATGCTGGTCGACGCTTTTCCTGAGTAGATTTGCACCAGCGACGTTTAAATATGTATTTTGACGACTGGGTATTTTTCTAGTTTACGACTCTTGAATTGATAACGCACAATGTCCACAGCAAACGGCACTGAGCTTAGAACTGGAGTTAACGATGTTGACGTTTATAGGTGGCCTAGTTGCTCTCGACTAACCTCAGCCACTTTCGCTAGGTCACAAGCCTTTTCTAACGTCAGGCTTGAAGCTTGTAAAAGTTCTTTTTGCAATGCAGAATCACTTGTCCCCATGAAAATGCAATCCCGACCAATGTAATTAGATTGATCACCAAATTCACATGTATCTCAGTTTCCTAAGGTCTGTTACAAAATGGCCAAAAGTTTCTTCCATTTTTTGTTTACGATAATACAGAATAAATTATTCATATGACACGTTTATTCTTGGTTTGGCATATGCCTCGAATGCAGCCAGTAATGTATTGTAGTTTTTGCGTTCTGTATCATTCAGCTTGAATGTGTGTTGTACTACTACAGCTTCTTCTCTAACAAGGTTTAGAAGTGTTGCTACTCTCACTTTCGATGACTCACTGACTGACTGATGATTGACTAAAAATTTCCAAGTTCTGCTTAAATTGGCGTCAGTTTTCACTCACATTTCCCGTACAACTAAACACACCTTTCTTGTTCGAATCCACCATCATTATCCTTAATGTTTCAACAGTTTTCAAAATACGTATTTATTTGCACACATAAATGAATAATTTATACTGTGGGTATTGTCCAAGCTATTGCGCCATGTTTCGTGTACCACTTAGTGTTAGTTGAAAGATATAATAATAATAATTAACTTTAGACTAGCATAGATATTAAATTATCGACTTGTATAATAACCATATTGTTTCACGCACAGATGATAACTACTAACTACAGATCACATTACCTTTTTAAAGCTAACTGATAACTTTGGTGTTACCAACCCAACATACATTAACTTTCTTGGTACTGTACTTAAGGCACCTACCACAAGGCTCACAACAAAATTTCCCTAAACATCCGTGATTTCATCTACAGCGACCCATTTGAAGGCATTTCTTATGTAATTTATTATCCTTTCCATTGTTTCTTCATAACAGATATGCAGATAATTCTTTCTGAGTATTGATTGATCAAGAATTTTTGGCTCTCATTAGTGTCACAAGAAGGATGGAAATTAAGGCAGTTGGAATATAAAACATGGGATATTCGCAGCGATTATTGCACTAAACAAGAGCTTATAGAATTATTTTATTTACCTGGAAGGAAGGCACCTGTATCTTTGTTTGAAATTAAATAGATTTTCGATAGCTCAGACTTCTTTTCGTACAAAGTGTGCGTCCCACATGTTTCTCCAATTGTGATTTGATGGAAAATCAAAATTTTTGTTGCAAGCTTGACACTTTACAACTTTACTGTCGATTGTGAAGGAGTCGTTGATCCCAGTCCATTATTTTAATTTTGTAAGTCAGCAAGACTAACCTGATGTCACGGTGAAAAAAATATAAAACCTTATGGTAGCTTAGTGTTAGACTTTCACTTTCAACCGCTCATATGAAATTGAAATCACTGGGAGATATTACATGATAAGACTGAAAGTGGTTGGACTAGTGTGTTAGAGGGGAGGGAGGTTCCAACCAGAAATTCCTTATCTGTTTGCAAAATACTTTATAAAATGCACCAAAAGGTTCATTGTAAGGAGAAAAGGCATGCACTTAGTGGAAAAACACTTGAATACCCGAGTTGGGTTTTACCCTTTTCAATAGTTTATTGAAAATTTCCTTTTAGCTGATTTATGCAACCAAACCAAATCAAAAACTGTTTAAAAATCCAACAAATTTGCAATAAGTTTAAAAATATATATTAAAAAATCACAAAGCTATAGATTGTTAGCTTTATGTGAAATCACTTGAAATATATAAATATGTCAAATTATGTATAAATATATAAAATGAAAATTAAATAATATTATATTAACCCTCATATATTGATTGGTTGAGATTTTTATTTTCTGAGCATCTAAATGGCGATTAATAGAATATGTATTTATATAGAAAACCCAGCTTTAGTAACGACTTCAAGAGTTTTGCAACTTTACTCTTTTCCTTCAATAAAACTATAAAAAAAAGTTTTTCATTGTAACGGCTACTAGATATTTCTATATAATTGTGCTATTTTCCTATGATTGAGTGCAATGAGACACAAATGTGTTATTTTACTGGGCAACTAGAGCTTGTCTCTCCAACAAATGTTCAACAGTTTCTAATAAAAGCTATGTTATAATGTGTATTTCTTACACAATGGGGAAAACATAACCCAAGTCCAAAGCTAAAATAAAAACCTTTAAATTAGTCCGAGAAATGTATAATGTCAAAAATAACTTCTTCTATTGGTAGTTCAGAGGGTGGAGGGCAGCTACTCCCTCAAAAAACTCTTTCCAACCAAATCCTCTCCCACAGTAAAACTAAATCCTACCTACGTGCTTGGCTCACACCGTTTTGAGAGTAGGTCCTGAATATACTGTGTACTGTTATCAAATGAGGAACATACTAATAGAGGCCACACCTTTATTGTTATGCACTCATCTAAACTCTATGTAACTACTTTTATCGTTCAGATAATTCATTACGTAAGACAAATAATTAAGTTTACAATAAATAGATTTATTATAGAAAAATATAAATGAGAGATAAGATAACAATAGTTATACAAGATTAATGCTGGTTGACAATTGAACGTGTAATATTAAAGGTCAGGAAAACAAGTGAACATATCGTGGATCACGAAAAACTTTACGTTAAATACAAGATGTGTTGACATATAGCAAGTCCAAACTATAGGATTGTCTTGCAGCTGCTCGGGTATATAAACGTCCAAGGCAGCATGGTCAAAGTTAGTAGCTGGAAGAGCCTGTTCACTATAAAAACAGCTGGGCAAGCGCCAGGCTACTGTCAGTAGGGTCTAAAAGGAAAAACAGTGAAATAATGACCAATATATATATATAATAGTAACTCTAAACTTATAGGATTTACAGTTAACTTTCATAGGTAATTGGTCATTATTTCACTGTTAATTTAGATTCCTTAAATTTGATAATGTTTCCTTTATAGGTTGTTTTTGTAGACGTATTTTCTTTGGGGTAAATTTTAAAGTAACTTATTTTAGTTCGTTAATAAGGTTTTGATTTTAAAATTCACCAATTCATTTAGTGAGAAATTTCAAGTATTCTTACGTAACAATGCTTTGTTTTCTATTTTAATATTAACATGTAGGAATTTTGTCGAATTATTTAAAAGGGACGAGGGTAATAGCTCCGCGAAGGTTTTAGTTTTAGTCGAGAAGTCAAACCTTTGTGCTAATAATAAATATCTGATTTGAAATTTGAATTTGATCCTAAAATTTAAATCAGTTTTGTCTCTATTCACAGTGGTGAATCAGACGCGTTGTGAACTATTTAAAAGAGACTCCTTAAGCTCTTTGTAATCATCGTAAAGTTTAAAGACTTAAGCTTTAAAATATCTGATTCGATATTTAAATTGGTTTTATTTGTATCCACATTGGTGAATCAGACGCGTTTTTAACCATTTAAAATAGACTCTTTAATCCTTTTGTAGTCATCGTAAGGTAGTAATTAAAATTTTTGATAAATATCTGATTCGATATATAAATTTAAATTTAATCCTAAATTTGTTTGTCTGAATTCGCTGTGCTGAATCAGATGCTTTGTAAATCATTTAAGAAAGGTTATTTAATATTATTTTTTATAATATTTACCATTTGGTTTTTTTTGTCTCTTCCAGACTAGTTAAAATAAAATAATAATATATAGAGAGAGATTGAAATATACTCTCAAACGTACTGCGCAAGTGCAGACTCAGCCATGATTTGTTTGTTTTCCAGCACACTTCAGTTTGACTTGTAAGGCCATGTAATTTGTTGTTTTACCTCTGTTTATTACATTGAATAAATAATTCAAATATTTCTCTAACTTGCAAATGTTTTTACTTTTTGTTGGAATCATTTCCTTAGATTCCGTCCACCTTCTCTCTATTGTGGCCGTAGCTATAAGAAGTGGCGTGTACATTGGATAAGAATCTGTAAAAGTACAAAACACATTCAAGCTATCTGATACAGAACGTAAAGACAATAATAAATTACTAGCTCCATTTGAGGCACATGCCAAACCAAGAATAAACGTGCCATATGAAAGATTTATTCTGTATTCTCTTAAACAAAAAATGGAAGAAACTTTTGGCCATTTTGTAACAGACCTTAGAAAAATGGGAAACATGTGAGTTTGGTGATCAATCTGATTACATTGTTCAGGATTGCATTTTCTTGGGGACAAATGATCTTACATTGCAAAAAGAACTTTTAAAAGCTCCAAGCCTAACGTTAGAAAAGGCTTATGACCAAGCGAAAGTGGCTGAGGGTAGTCGAGAGCAACTAGGCCACCTACAAACGTCAACATCGTCAACTCCAGTCCTAGGCCGGTTGGTTTGGACACTATGCGTAAATGTTGTTAAAGGTATTTATGACATCAATTAATGATTTCCATATCTTGTACATATTTAAAATACAAAGCAAAGTTGTTCATGAGTATTTGTTCATTCTAGTAAACAATAGTACAGATCATATATACATCATAGATAATAATAAAACAAAAGTCAAAGAAGACATTAAAGAACATTTAGAAGGCACTGCCCATCTTCTTGCAGGTCAAGGCTCATCTACTAAAATGCTCTATTGAGTGGATGGAATTACTCAAGTCCCAACAGTAAACAATTAAATAGTCGTCAACGAGAGAAATTTCCAAAGTCATCGAAATACATATTTAAATGTCACTGGTGAAACACTACTCATGAAAGGCATCAATGTCCAGTATATGGTAAACTATACTCAAAGTGTAGGAAACGTAATCATTTTGCCATTTTATGTCAAAACATCAGACAAGTGAAGACTTTACAACACAACTATAGTGATAGTGGTAGTGAACCTTTGTATGTAGACATGATTGCAGTCAACGCAACTGGATCGAAGACTAAATGTGTTGAAGTGGTGAACAAAGAAAAGCAGTATATTATGAAGGTATGGCATAAAACTGTGAAGATTGAAAACAAACTTTTACACTTTAAACTAGCTAATGGTTCGGAAGTCAATGTTATTCTAATTCACATATAGACAAATAAACAAATAGTTGAGAGTTAGGCTTACAAATGAAATGCTGGAGTCAAATGGAAGTTTTAAGGTAAAGCCTATAGGTATCGTGTATTTCAGGTGTGAATACAATAATGTAGTGAACTACATGGATTTCAGACGAGTGGATGTTGATAGTACTCCAATTTTAGGTCTAGATGCATGTGTGAATTTAAATCTAACCAAAAGAGTGAAAGTGGTTAAATCAGAAACTTCCAAACCTGAATTTGATATTAATCAGACAGCGTCAGAAAGCTAAATTCATAAAATAGAATAAAGAAATCTTCACAGGTCTTGGAAAATTCCCAAAAAAAGTGCAAAATAAACATTCGCAAAAATGCTAGGCCTCAAGCTAGGCCACCTGTACGTCTGGCACAAACGGTATACAGTGAACTCAAGTCAACTTTGGACAAGTTTGTAACGTATACAAATGTTGTGGTGGTCAAGGAGCCCAAATTGTGGGTAAGACATCTGGTCTTTGTTGAAAAACCTAATGGTTCATTATGACTTCATTCTGGACCCACAAGACATAAATGGAGATATAAGGTTAGAGTGTTTCCAAATTCCAATGATTGAACAAATGACAGATACATTATCTGGTTAAAAATGTTTTTTTACTTTTTGACCCCTAAGATGGATTTTGGCAGCTTGATGAAGAATATAGTGATCTTTGTGCATTCTACACTTCGTGGAGTTGCTATAAGTTCCTAAGACTGCCATTTGGAGGGAGCTGTGCTCCTGAGAAGTTCAGGAATGGATGAACAGTTCTTTGGAGACATTCAGGGTATTGTAATATACTCCGATGATCTTCTGTTTGCTGCAGAATTCGTTGAAGAACATGTGCCGAGCTAATGGATATTAGCTCATTCAAGCATGTGACTTTTTCACCTCCCAAGAGATTGTCTATGTTTCATGAACCACCCTACTTATTGGTCTCCCCTTGACCTAAATGTCTATGTGAGTGTGTTTCGAGGTCATAGCCTATAAGATTCATTTCGTTCAAATGCAGTAATCAACTATATAAAGAAACAGTAATGTTGGGGCTTCACTCATTTCGTATTGCCTCTTTCTCTTTGCTCTCACTGCTCATACACTTACCCCCCTCCCCCTTCTTGATGACCGCTCTGACCTGCGCTGTTTCTGTAAGACGCTATTGGCTGAACATGTGCCAAGCAAACTAAGGATTAGAATGTTTACATTAATTCATGAGGATCATTTCGTTGTGGAAAAGACTAAAGCCATAGCTAGAAAGTTATTTTTTTGTTCTGGTATGTTTAGTGATGTAGACAACCATGTAACTGATTGTAGGGTGTGTGAAAAATTCCGTGTGTCTAATAAGGAGGAACCACTAATCCCCCAACCTGTGCCTAAACTACGATTTGAAAAACTTGGTGCCGATGTTCTTGAATTTAAGGGTCGGTACTATCTTGTTGTGATCGCCCACTAAACGAGTTACCCAGTTCCAGAACTAGTTAAGTATATCCAATTTAATTTTACGGTAAATAGGAAAATCTTATTTTTCTCCAAATAGAGAAATAAAGGTATCATTTTTGCTGGTTATGTAAATTAATGTTTAGATATAGGTGATAAAAGTCCAGGAAATCATAGATTAATAGTTTATACTAAAAGTATGTTGTACTTAACTAATTTTGGAATTGTAAGGTAGACATAACGAGTTTTGGAACTATGTTTTATCCAATATGGTGGATTAGTTAGCAACATTAGTGAAAGTAAAGCCAGTTTTTGATATAAACAACTTTATTATTAAATCACCAGCAATTAAATTTTACTTATGTTAAAAATATATAAAAATAACCTTATTATCATTGATTTATTCCCCAATTATGTTTTAAATTCCATAGACATCCTTCTGCTCCACTGGAATGTCTCCATTATCGTATTCTTCTTGCTGTTTCTGCTCGGGTGGGTAAACGCTCTCTAATAGTGCCTCTTGAGCTTCAAATACTTTTGTGTAAACCTCAAGGTGCTCAAGCATATCCAAATTTGGACCACAATTGTTGTTTAGAAGTGATTTGATATCTCTTAGTTGGTCAGGATTAGCGATGACACCTTTAGTAATAACATCTGATGTCGTTTCTTTCCATAACTTACCTTTTTTGCAAATACTTTTTGCAACATCTATATTTACATTGTAGCCTGTATCTCCTTTTACTTAGACTCCTTTTTCTGTCTTTTAAATTTTAAATTACCCTCCACAATTCCAACGCCATGTCGAGTCAATTATAAAAATATAAATGTTATATTTTTAATGCAATAAAACAATAAATCTGACTAACTGTAAAACAGCAGAAGAATGCATTATTGTTAGTTTTCCCTGAATATTATAATTATTATCACAAGGGTACCAACACAACCCCATTATCTTATTAGTATTATCCACAGTCCAATGGGTTGGCTAAAAATTGGGCTGATGTAGGTAAGTGAATTCTCAAAAAGAGTAAGGAAGAAGTAAAGGAATACTAGAATTGAATTCTAGTACTAATACAATTCTTGAATATCTCAACACACCTCTCTCAGGACTAGAATTTTCACTATCTAAATCAGGGCCGTATTTCCCACTAGACTGCCTAGGCTTGGATGTAGAGCGGCACTATTTAGAAGGTGGCATGGAATGAAGTAAAATATTTTGTTCAACTATGTTTAATATTTTAATATTTCATTTACCACATGGAAGTGTATCGTTCTCGGCTCGTCCCACCACAACACGATACCCAACAGGGCTTTCTCCTTTGCTTCTGCATACTTAGTACCTACTAAGTGCTAGTACCAACTTACAAATTCTGTGTTTATGTTCACAACACAGTGACATGTAACAAACACCCTCTTAGTAACTCACACTGAGTTCGCCATTTACCATCTAATTCAAGATGACTCAAACTCGCACTCACCTAAGCTGTTATATGTTTATTGTTTGTCCTACTGGCAAATGCTTTTGGTTTATGTTGGGTTAGTGATTGCGCGTGGGATAAAAAAAACATTCTTTGCTGTGCTGGTGGCCAGTTCTGAATACAGTATTTAGTTTTGACTCGCATGTACACAGTACACTAATAATTGTACTATTTATATCTGTGTAAAATTGTTAATATGTCCGTGCGTAAGTGTCGTAACGCTATTGACTATAATTTATGCGTGAGTCCTGGTCCCACGTGTGTTGACTTGCTAAATATTTACGTAAGAAATTACTAGCCGAATGGCAAGACTTAGCATTGCTATCACAATAGCAATGCTATTGTGAGTCATCCTTCGTCTTCCTTCTGTAGTATTGGTTAGTTCCTTCATTTACAGAAGCAATGCTTCCAATGCAGATATCTTCAACATCAACTGGTGTTAATTTATATAACAATGCCATTAACTTACCTCTAGCTCTATATCCCAAATATGATGTAAAATATATGATTGAAATAGGAGGACCATAAAACGCAGCTGCCAATCACTAGCGGCGTATTTTCGCACCTCATAAAGAGCCAGGCATGTGGCCGAAAATTAATAACGATTTACGAAATTGTGTGGCAGATCACGGTGTTGAACAAAACTTGGGCGCAGGCTTCAGTACTTCAATGCACAAGTGTCTTTATAAAGAAAGACATATTGAAAGTAATATCTTTATCTCAAAAACTTCATAATGGGGAGACAAACGTAGGACAGTGGCTGGTGAAGACTACTCACCATCAAAGGGCCATTTTTTTTTGTATCTCGCTTGCTATTTGGTGTAGAAAAAAGTATGTTTACTTCATGGTTCAATGACTGGAAAAATGCCTCTAAAAGAATACAGGATCACGATAATATATAAATGTATAATTTAAAAATTCAATTTAAAACCAAAACTTAATTTAACCTTTTTAAATTTTAAGCTGTGCTGCCACTGCTTTTTTAAATATGAAAGATGTCTTCATGAGTAACGAATAATGATAAAGGGCTAATTAATCGCTATTTGTTTATACTTGGCTCAAAATAATATAGGCTACATTTGTTCACTGGTACATTCAAGTTTGCTATATTTGTCTTATTTCCATATTAATTTTCTGCCCTCTTAAAATTAGTCGCCTTGTGCAGCTGTACATGTTGCACGCGCATAAATACGGCCCAGGTTATACGTATTATAACTTCTTTTAGTTTTTATTATAAATAATTCTTTCTAATAAAATTCCCAGAAGAATAATGCTTTCTATAATTTTTATTACTAGCGCTTATATGTCATGTAGTGGCTTATTTAACAACTATTTTCAAAGCATGACATACAAAACATTTCCTTGCTCCAAATTTGAAAAATGTTCGTTTTCAATACCAAAATGTTATTTGGGTAAAATTTTGGACGTAAGACAATTGTTGAGGTGAATTAGTTAAATGGTTTTGTACTCGGTGTTCTCTAGAATGTTGTTGGTAAGGTTTTAACATATCTAAAAATGATTTAATTAAACTAATGTAATTTGGATACTTATGTGGTACTCAAATTAAATTTGTTAAATTTGTTAAATAAGTTAATCAAAATGAATGAATTTTTTACAGAGCCGTTTGAAATTTCTCACTCCAAAATTTTCGACATCGAGTGTTGTCAGCACCCAACAAGTAAGAAAAAAGTCAAATTATTTATTCTAATTAGTATATTTTTGGGGAATAATATGAAACTAGGGTGGGATTCATTATTATTTTTGAGTATTAAATTATGAGAAATATAATGTTTTCTACCACCTACAAGCACAACATGATTCTGAAGTTCCCAATTACAACGAAACAAACCTTGTCAAAAAATTACAAACCATTAAAAAAACAACTAAAAAACCCCCATAATCTACCAAGAAATGTTCCTCCATATGCCTAGTATTGCGAGGAACGAAATTTTCCTATAACTGTTAAGAGCCCTTAGCTCATAGCTTAGTGGTGAATTTACATATTTATTAATATGCATCAAGCATCCACAAGTAGGCCTACTTTTTTTTACTGCTGGAATCACGATCAACTTAAAGTTAACTTAACGTAACTTAACGTAAAGAATCTCTTCGTGTGTTTAATTGGAAGTGATCACGATGCAGTTATGCTGGGATCATGTTCAACTTAACTTTAACTTAAAGTTAACTTAACTTAAGAAAACAGATGTATGATCACGATTCACGTAACTTAATGTAATAACTCGAGCCAAACATCTTCATTCTCGAGTATTATCTGTGATTTGTACAAGTTGTAAAGTGAGGATCTGTGAATGTTTACAGTTTTCAATCGATATAATAAATATCAGTTATTAAACCTTTTTGATAAATTTACTTCCCTATTTTAGTTTAATTATTTTGTTTCAATGTCTGATCACTATAACTAAAGCTAGAGAGTAAACATTGGTCATAAAACCAACAAATGAATTACTAAATAGCCCTGTAGACGTCACCCGCATAGTGATTGGCTGGCTAGATCACGTGATACCCGTTCACTTGAAGCAAAAGACCTCCCAGGACAGCTCTTACGTTAAGTTAACTAACTGCAAGTCAACATTGAGTTAATGCCGGTATCACGATCAACGTAACGTAACGTAACGTAACGTAACTTATCGTAAAGGATCTCCTCGCGTGTTTAAATGGAAGCTATCACGATGCACTTAACTTAACGTTGACTTGCAGTTAACTTAATATAAGAGATGTTTAGGGAGGTCTTTTACTTTACTTTACGTTACTTGAAGGGTATCACGTGATCTAGCCAGCCAATCACTATGCGAGTGACGTCAACAGAGCTATTTAGTAATTCATTTGTTGGTTTTATGACCAATGTTTACTCTCTAGCGTAAGTTCTAGTGATCAGACATTGAAACAAAATAATTAAACTAAAATAGGGAACTAAATTTATCAGTAAAGTTTAGTAATAGATATTTATTATATCGATTGAAAACCAATTAGGTGAGTTTTCTAAAAAAAATTTTAACAATCTAGAACTTTTCCTATTTTTTTATTATAACCTAATATAAACCTTCAGAGGCTTGTTTGCGCATTTCTAGAAAACCTTACAGTTATCATAACTAGACAAGGGGAAAAAAGGATCCCACTACGGCTTATTTTGCTTAGCCTATTTATTGAGCCTACCTAATAGGCCTGGTTGTAATTTTGAGTGAAATGCTGGGATCACGGTCAACTTAATGTTCATGTAACGTAATTTTCATTTAAAGTTTGCTTAATATTTAATGCAAAGTAACTAGAAAGGGCCCAGAATTGATGTAAGCTACTGTAATGTAACAAACCAACTCCAGCCAAACACAAACAATATATTCTGTCTGTCTTAAAACTAATTGGTCAGTTGTTGCGTTAAGAGAACATCTATTGATCTTTGTGAGATATATATATATATATATTAGCTTGCAGTGTTAACTTATTTATTCCATAGGACACAAAAATGTGTCACCCACTTAAATAGTTTGATTGTTTGATTAAATATTTAATTAATATATATCAGAATGCACACATGACAACTTTGCGTGGAAATAATGTTCTCTAAATCAGGGGTTCTTAAACTGGGGTCCGTGGACCTAGGAGGGGTCCGTGAACTGAAGACACAATATTACAAATTGTAGATCAACGCTTGGGTTCGATTACAGAGTTTCCTGTGTGTTCAACACACACGGTATATGACATGTGTGACATGACATGTGAAGACTACTCGACAATTTCAACTTGTTATTCAACACCACCCTTTCGTTGATTTTAACTTTTGAACATTTCCTTACTAAAGATCACTTTGAAGTCCGGCCTACTATTAATTTTTGTATAAAAAAGAAAAGTGAGAGACATAATTCGTTGTAAATATTTTGTTTTTATTATGCCAATGTGAATGTTATAAATTTAACAATCAAATTGCTCTATAATTATGTAAACCTTTTTTCAGCTTCCAGTAAAATAAATGGTAATTAATTTTTTTTGAAACTTTTGATTTTTGGTTAAAAGATTAAAAACATCTTCGTGTTGAAAACATTTAAACTATTAGTGGTTGCATATCTTCAAGTCATCGTATTGCTATTAAAGTCTTCATTTGGAAACTTTGACCAATAAAAAAGTTCAATATTGGGTCAAAAATATTCAACACTTTGGTATAAAATATTTTGACTTCCAGTTAAAACTTTGGAAATTTTATTTAAAGTTTCACATATTCAGGTCATCATCACATTGTTAATAAAGCCTCATTTGTTAATTTTGATTGATGGAAAAAGTCAATATTGGGTCATTAAGGGTCGACACTTTCATATTAAAACGAAAAAAATTTGACTTCCAGTTTAAAATTTTGAAATTTGACTAGCAGTTGCACACCTTAAAGGTCATTATATTGCTCTTAATATCCCCATTTGTAAATTTTGACCAGTAAGAAAGGTCAATATTGGGTTCACAAGGGCAGACTCTCTTGTATTAAATAGAAGATAGTAAGCAACATTTTCTGAGTGTATTTACGTCCATTTTTATGGGGAGGGGGTCCGTGACCCAAACAAGATTAAGAACCATTGCTTTAAATGTATTACTTCATCCCAAATTGTATTTTAATTGAATTCTAATAAACCCCGAAGGATAGGATAAGCTTGTTTTGATTGTTTTTAAATTATAAACACAAATATTATTTTTATCTTACCCCATTATTTTCTTTATCAAACAGACTGTAGTTCTTTCAGCGAATTAACATTAATAAAACTATCACTCAGAGCGTTAATTAACTTAACCCTCTTACAACAACTCAAACAAGGAACTAAAAAAAAAATATAAACACCTATTTAATGATAATTAACTGTTTTCTGATTTTCAACAAGACCACGCTCTCCTTTTCCTTAAGTTCTTTACTCGGAAACATGAGTTATTTGCAGATGTTAGCTGCAGAATCTCTGATGTCCGAAACAAGTATTGCTCTACTATGACTTGTGATGGTGGTATTCACCACTCTCCCCTCCTCGGGTACCGCGCGGGCCAACACCCCCCAAAATCTGGCTAAAGATATTGTGTTGGTACCATAACATTTTGAAACATGGCTTTATTCACTCAAGCTAAAGGGGCCTCGAGTTGGTAGAGTTAATTGTTTACTAATTGAAGACAAGTTCCAAGAGTTGTGTATTCTTTGCGTCAAAAGGTCGTATTAATTCAGTTTCCAGCAAACTTATCTTTACCATAGAGCAGTGTCAACATATACTGTACATATTTCCTCTCATGTTCTCTTAAAACAGTTAAAAATAGGATTACAGTACAATGAATTCTCAAAATATTAAGTTGAAACATATAATTTTGAAATGAACAAGAATTAATATTTAAGAAAACCAAGTTTCCCAGACCGTGAGCTGAGGGTAGACTCACATAAAACAAACCCATATGTACAGTAACAGTCATAACGGCAGGGCTACCGTACTTGGAGGAAATAAACTTAATGTCTGTACTTTTTGGATTGAGCACGCAGTTAAATAATTTGCAAAGTAAAAGGTAGGACAAAACTGTTTGTTGATAACCAACTGGGCTAGTTTTCGTTAAGTGTGGTACCTATCAATATTCACTGCGCAACCGCAACTTTGGAAAGCAAATGCACAAATGTGCATAGTAACGATTAGTGTTCCCAGCCTCACATAGCTCACTGGCACAATAAATAACTTTATTTAATATATTTATATTTAAAGAACAAAATTTTCTTAGAGGCATGTCGAAAGAAAAATCTCAAAAAAGAAAGTGTAGTTTCAATGCAGAACTACAAAGTGAATTTAAATTCCTAAAATCAAAAGGAGGTATTGAAGAGAATGGCACTGTGTATTGTTCCTTGTGTAACAGGGTGGTCCCAAGACCATACAAATATATATATATATTATTATTATTAGCACTGCGTCTTACTACCCGTTCGGGTTATACGTACTTACGCTAATGTGTAATGGTAGGGTGATTGTGAGATGAAATGAAGGACCTACGGTTTAACGTGGAGTCCGAACCACGGTGGAGGCCTGGCATTCCCCACATTCACAAGATGTCTTGTCAGAGGTGAAGGAAGGGTTTGGTAATCAGATAAATCTGTGTCGGGACCGAGGATTGAAC